>JAMZAV010001489.1:0-255498 GCA_024449915.1 Sweltsa coloradensis | reverse complement strand
GTTTCTAACACGTTAATGGGAAATGATAGTGATTTAGTCCACTTAATTAAACATCCCTTGGGCATTTTCTTCATAACTACCCTTACACCCTTATTACCAAGCTAATCACACTAAGATGGTCACACCGGATAAAATTGATGTTTACCCTACTAGGAAAACGCTTAAGTCCCGCCGCGTTGTTGGATGAGCGTAATTGGTGCATTGAGCTGCCATGTGTGTGTGCCGTGTGTAATTTTCTGTTGTTCTGTGGCAAAATCATTACTAAGTTGAAATTTTTTTAAATTAAATTAAATTAAATTAAAAATTAACGTAATTTTTTAAATTTTTTTTTAATTAATCGTAATTGTTAAAAAAATCGTAAAATTGCGATTTTTATAAGAAATAATTTCTCGATTGCGCTCAAATTTTACACTAATATATTAATTCATGAAATAAAAGTTCTGCGAAAAAATCATTACAATCGGATAAAGCATGTAGGTGTTATAAGTCAAAGAATTGTTTAAAAAAAGAAAAAACCTGTAAAATTTCGATTTTTATGATAAATATTTTTTCAATTGCGCTCAAATTTCACAAAAATATTTTAATTCATAAAATAAAGGTTCTGTGCAAAAATCATTAAAATCAGATAAAGCATGTAGGTGTTATAAGTCGAAGAAATTTTTAAAAAATTGAAAAAAATCGTAAAATTGCGATTTTCATGAGAAAAAATTTTCCGATTGCGCTCAAAAACGTGGCAGTTCTAAGTTCAGAGATTTCGAAGACCTCCATAAATTTTCATCGCAATCGGAGTATCGGTTTAGCCGGAATCGTGTGGACAAACAGACAAAAATACAAAAAAAAAAAAAAAAGAAAGAAAAAAAAAAAAACATTCCGGATTTTTTTCTCCAGTGTAGTGAAATGGAATCTTCGCTTCGCTCGCTACGCTCGCTACGCTCATCCAATAAAGCGGGCATTCCCACGGAACAGTTTTGTAAGTATTTTAAATTACGAAATTAAGGATTGGCCTAACAATTATTTTTGATACCCGCAAGCTGTAAAAAAGACCTTAATACAAAACAAACGGCAAAGACAACGAGAAACTATTTAAATAAATAATTTTATTTAGAGTCTACCCACTCAGTTATATAACTGATTTTCAGTGGGGGACTTTAAATCAAAGCGACCAAGCCAACCCTGCAGGCCCCGACGCAATCGACGAGTGAGCGATAACCAACCAAAGATCGATATTTTAATATGAAATATAGCAATCAGTGGTATGGACAGTGCGAACATCCGCGAATCAACGCCAGAATCAACAAGGCCGATTCAGAACAACTCTGAAATTTATTATGTGCTTCGTTGCTAGGACGGCTCCAAAGTCACCGTTTACAAACTCCTAACACAAGAACTAATGGACTTAAGTCCAAATCAGAAGTTAAAAAACTTCCGACTTTAGCGGGAATCGAACCCTGGACCTTCTGCATTGGAAGCAGATACGCTAACCACAAGACCAACGAGCCACACTTCTCACACTGGTTATCCACATACATGGGTTTAATCTCTAAGGTTGGGCACCTAGATAGTTTAAGAGTGCTTTAAATGAATAAATTTGAATTTAGCTCTTACAATCCTCCTTCTCATCTAGAACATCTTGTAAATGAACGATAACACCCCCTCCCCCCTCACAAAATTCTCGTGACAAGATGCTGCTAAACAAGAGAGTTCTCAAGTCACCTGTTGCTGAATGCAGCCAGCATAGGCATGCAATGTGGGTGGTAGTGACTTTTGCTCGATATCAAGATTGAAATGAACATTTTTTATTTCAACTTATATTCTTTCTTGTTTGAAACCCATTACTTATCGGCGTGGCTCGTCGTCTCGATGACATTAATCGCTTAAAAGGTTAATGTGTTAATGACGTGTTAAATTTAAACTATTTTCTTAACATTTGAATGTAACATTTAACATCACAACATATTCAAATGTACAACGTACACATTTGCGAGCACATTTGTGCAAAATATATCCGACATTAAATATTTTGTTCTTCACTAGGTAGAAGTAAATAAAACGATGTACATAACAAATACAAATAGCAACAAAACTTGTGATAGAAAATCAATTTGTACGTTTTTATTTTAAAAATTATTTATCCTCAACACATTAAGAAAATGAAAGCAACTAACATATTAGCGCAGTAGTAAAATAATAGCACGTATATTATAAGCATAAGCCTACATAAGTTTGCAAAATTAAGGAAACGTATCTACATACTACTCATAATCAATTAATTTCCGCTCGAATAATTTCGTTACAATTACGGTTATTTTTTATTACGGGTACAGGTATTGATTCCCACTCAAATAATTTCGTTGCAATTACAGGTATTAAGAAAAAACAAAACAATTTATAGAACAGACTTATTTTTACAAAAAACTTACATTTGATAAGTCCTGTCAAAAATGTGATTGGTTGATATTTATAAGTCCGTTTTAGATATCCATATTTTACGACTTTTGATAAGCTACGCGTGTCAATACATCCATCGCATGAGCAACAACCATTTCTTCGTAATGACATTCGTAGAAATGAATTAACCATCTCGTTGTGGGAATGGGGGAAAGAGAAGAGACTGTTGGTCCCACATCATGGGAAGATGAAGCATTATGTGAGCTAGATTATGCGTGACTCGGATGACAGCCTGTCTCGGTTAGTTAGAGGCCCAATCTCACATGTAGGATATGCCTAGTTACACGGAACATGCTTCACTTTAGAGAATACTCATTCCCTTTCACGACAATGTCACTCATGTCACTTTCTTCGTACTGTACCCCCAGTCTGCGATACTTTTCTTTCTTGACGAAGAGTTTTGACTTGATAATATTTTGTTTGTGTGTTCATGAACAAAGAAAGTAAAGACCAAGTTTAACCAAGTGATTGTGCGTAAGAGAGAGGCATATGTTTTAAATAAATTATATGTTAGTGGGAATCGTGAATATGGGCAATTCATGTCCCTCTTCAGATGACTATAAAAATTAGGGGGAATGTTCTATGACTATAGAGCCCCGTGAAATGAGGTTAATCTATTGATGCTTAATGTGCCCAAATTGGGTTTAGAGTATATTTGTGGAATTTTTGAAAGGTTTGAAGTGTTATTGACCAATTTTATTTTTTGCTAATTAATGCTAAAATAATATGGTATTTTTGCTAAATTATTGCATATTTGCTAAACATACCCTTTTTGGCCAATATGAGGCATTTTGGCTATCTAAATGGAATCAACCTATGCATTATAATTGATGACTGAAAAAAAACTTCAGTCAGGATTGCTGGTGGCGAGTTTTGACCATCGACCACACGCACCAGTTTTAGGCGTTATATACACTTAGATTTCTCTGTCACACACGAATATGTTTAGTTTATTATATATGATATATTTTGTGGGGAATGAAGTAATGTGAAAGTAAAATTAGACCTTTCATTTGGTGTAGAAGAAGATGTATTTTTTATGTTAGTTATAAATGTATGTAACCGTTTATGTTGTGGGGGAGTATTTTGCGATACAAAGGAAAACTGTCGCACAAAATAAATCATATTTTTAAGGAAGGAATTTTAAGAAACGAATTGTGTAGGTAATGGTTGGAAAAAGTATAACATAACAACTATAAGAATACGGAAATGGAAGGAAAAAGAAGATTTTCCCAAAGATAATAATAAAAAAGCCAATACAAAGCAATCCATTAATTGATCAGATGAACGAAACAAGCAAATCAAGATACAAACTAAATGAACGATACAAAATAGAAGTTTTGTTGTCTATTTTTCTATATTATGATAATGTTTCATCGTTCAACGTGTTCATGTTCATTGTAATCGAAAGCTTGTTGTCATCCCTATCACGATTATTGGCCTAAACATGCATGTATAATAAGTGAGTTATTTCACAGATGTCACTTTCCATAACGATGAGTTATTTATTCTTACCACTTTCAACAACTTTATTACGGAAATCGTGCCCGAAAACGTTCTACCATGCGCGACTGAATCAACGAAAACGTCAATAAAATTAATGCAACTTCACGTCGATTGAGATAAATTGCAGTGTTGTTAAAGTGCGTGATTGGAGGGAAATCCTCCAAGTTCAGAGGGAGAAGGTCGTGGTTCGTGAACTTGGGTTGAGGTAGAAGGGAAAGGGGAATCTGAAGGTGAAATGCTATGACGATGAGAGAAAGGTCAACGTCAGATTTGGCCTCTGCAATGTCCTGACCACTGCCTTCTAGATGTTGCTACGAGGAGCCACGAGCAACATCTAGGAGGCAGTGGTCCTGACATTCAGCTCGGTGAGGAGTGTTTAGTAGCTGGCCACGGCACTTGGGCTCCAGAGCTGTGGGTTCGATCCCCGACACGGAAGATGTTACCAATCACAAGGCGAATGAATGCAAGGAGTTTTTAGTGCATTATACATTCAAACATCAAGTTTTTTTTTCAGTTTGAGGTAATGCTACTTTTACAATTTATTCAGAAGACAGTGCAAAATTCTAAATAACTAGACCGCTGCGCGAATGCTATTTCCAGTCGCGTTGATGGATGAGCTTTTATGGTTGATTTATGATTAATCGTTGCCCAAAAAGTACAATTTTAATAAGAAATATTTCTTTGATTGTCACCAAAATCATAAAATATCTACGTTATATGATTTCAAACGTTTCCATAAAGTTTCGTCAAAATCGGAGTAACCGTTTGCCCGGTCGCGGGCCAAATATCACGAAAATGTCGCATTAAAAATCGGGAAAATGACGCAAAAATTCAATATTCACAAGAAATATATATTCGATTGTACACAAAAACTTGGCAGATCTAAGGTTAGAGATTTCGAAGGTCCCCTCCAATTTACATCAAGATCGCATATGCCGTTTGCCCGGTAGAGAGCAAACAAACAGACAAAAAACGCCTGAGCTATTTTTCTCAGGGTAAATGAAATTGAAGTCTTCGCTTCGCTCATCGAATAAAAAAAAATACATAACATAAATATCTATTGGGTACCCTGGTATCGGTAGCCAGTATGAGAGTTATAGAAAAGAATCCCAGTATACGGAAACCAGAACATGCAGATCGCCATCAATAAATTTCTCTAAAATATGTAATTGTAAGAAATATTTAAGTCAATGTAAAAAATATATGATATTTTTTTCAAACGGAAGTTGAATGTTTTGATATTTAAAATTTCACTTTTTTGTTTTCAAGCTATGATATTTACAGGAAGTACGTTGTTCATAATTTCTCTCAAAACATCTTCTTTCGGTTTATTTTTTTACCATGTAATCTGTTTTTTGTTTGAAATCTAAAAGAAATCGCTCGGTGAAGAAACTTCAACATTCCAACAAAAAGAGATCTACCTTAAAATCAGTAGAATTATTGCAAATAATGTCAAGCCAGAATCATCTGACATTACTCAGACTTAAAACCTGTCTAATGGCAAACCTAGACAAGTTTTATCTCCGGCAATACATTTACATATTCAAGAGGCGTCTAGACTTTGTTGATCTAATCGTGTACAATCACTCAATGATATAAGTACGAACCTAAGGCGCAAGTGTGTTTATTGTTCTGGAGTGCCTGCACTTCAGTTTGCTCGAACTCACTTCTATAATGTATTTTAATAGTTTGGGAAATAATTACCAATGGATGACTTAACAGTTTACATCATATTATCATAATACATAAGGCATGGTTAACGGTAGCTGAACTCGAACAGAGGACCTCTCGAGTTACGAGTCTAGAGTGTATGAGCACTTAGCCACTTCAATCGGTTTACACTTCCACTGGTCGGTGATTTTGGAATATTTCATTGGGTGGTTGCTATCTGCTCTGAACTCAATGGTGGTATAATCATAATTAAGTCTATTTGCAACAGAAATTATTTCCACTAGTGCAAATATAATACTGCATATGAACTTTTAAACTAACAATTTATACAAATTTGATGTGAGTGATGTGTGATGGATGAAGGACAATGAAGACTCTTGGTTCTACACCCTTTATTGCCTGCTCTCTATAACAGTAATGAGCTATATCTGACGACTTTTCCTCTAGAACTTAGTCCCGTATCCAGATTTGTTTCGTAGAATACGACAGAGTGTCTAAAATTTGCGTGAGACTGTGAGATACTATTGTAGTTTAAGTATCTTAGTCGTGGTGGATTAAAGTTTTAATACACAGACATGGAAAGCTACTTGCATGGCCTATTGCCCTCATCTGACAAAAAGGTGTTGGTAGAATATCTGAAGAAATGCCCTATTACAAATATTGGCATTGTGACTTAGAAAATCCTCGGGGAAAACTGGAAAACAATGAGCAAACGTCATCGGTAAAAAATATAAAATAATTGTTTGATATTTGAGTTAATTGTTGTTAAATCCATTCAATAATTTAAACTTTCATTTTCAACCATCCATAGCTAAATCACTTTAGAAGCGTCGCAGTACGCGTAAAACCATTTCAATGCTTTCAATTAATTAGCAATAAGCGTCAAACAAACGAACAATGGAAAGTACCATTTAAAATTCTTAGCTCCAATACTTTAGAACGGGTTTTAATTGACTAGACTAAGTAAACGCTAATTTATCAAACTTTCTAACATCGGTGTATTCTCGGAGTCGGAGAAGGTGTTTGTTTTGACTAAGAAAAGTAAAACCACGTGGTTAGTTGGTAATAATAGGTTGCCCTCATCAACACTCTCGTATGCAAATCAAGGTATTTCGGTTCCCTCGTTTTCTATTCGTTAAGTCTGGTGTAGCGCAGCATGGCACCTTGACCTAGGGTGAAGTATAATAATTAGAGAAAGCATGCGCGAGATTCTTGCCGAAATTAACACACTCGCCAAAATATATTAACTTTATTCATTATCATATTAGTATTTCGTGATTAACATATGTATAACATTGTATAATATAGTGTATAAATGATCAATATAATTATTGATTCATAGCAATTGTCGTACAAGTTTGCCTCGAGATGAGAAGCGATTAGACAGGGGCTTAGCCTCGAAAACCGAAGTTTAGCAACCTCGGGTGTGATAGGCGGGGGGGGGGGGGGCGACCGCTCTGCCATGAGAGACACACGTATACCGCTGGTTAGAGCAGATGGAGGGTTCAAGAGCTAGTGTAACGGCTTCGTTCTCCTCGACGTCTGCTCGGCAGTCCAGGTTAGTGGAGGAACCTATATGACTGTCAAGGTTACACCGTCCTGTCGGATGGGACGTTAAGCCGTTGGTACCCTTGGTACTTTTCGAAAGGAGTAAGCTACGTGCTGTTACCGGGTTTCCTCTCCTCCCTTCTGTTCATCTTCATCTATCACCACTCATCGTCTCGAATAGCCAAAGTGCATTAATATGAGACGTTAAGCAATATAAATCAAATCAAATTAGAATGATTGGATATAGCCATGTGAACTTTCTGTTATTACAGCAACATGGCAGTCTTCTGTAGGATTCATATCATGGATGTCACAATATTAGTGTATTGTGTAGTCCCGGTAACTCAATTGATACAGCTATATGAAACGTTAAGCCGGAAGTTCTGGGCTCGAAACCTAGTCGGGGCAAACTTTTACGACAATTTCTATGAATAACAAACTATGTCCTTCAAGCGGACCATTGTTATAAAACCATTATTCAATCTGAATTATGACAGCAAGGTTTTTTAGGATAAGGTTACTTTAGGGGCATAGTTATTGATTGATAGCAATTCTCGTAAAAAAATCCCCGACTGAGGTTCGAACCCGAATTATTATTATTATTATTATTTGTTTATTCTTGTTTGTTAAAAATTGCAACAAGAAACGGCGTCGACGCTAGCAAATATCTTGCTAAAACACTCAAAAATCTGTGGAAATCTTGTGCCGCGAAGAGCCTTGATGAAGCACGTGAAACTAACTAATTTAGCACATGCAGTTGGTTCTCCCATAAGTGCTCCCTGCACAGGGAAGGGAAATGTCTCACTGAGCAGTCTTTGAGGGCGGGCGGCAGGTCGTTCCATTGGTTAACTACCCGGAAAGAAAAAGCACGTCGGCCGAGCAGTCCTTTGGCCGGAGGGGGTTGGAGGCGGGGGTGCCTATTATCGTCGCCTCTCAACACGCGGCCCTGGATGATGCGCGCGCACACGTCAAAATCAGTGGCGCCACTGAGGCATCTTTTAAAAAACACCAGATCGGTGTACTGCAGGTGCATGGTCATTGGCATAACCTGCATCTGGTCACAGGGTGGGGGGAGGTTACGGCCATGTATGAAATGCAGCGCCCTTCTCTGCACCCTCTCAAGCTTTGTAGTGTTCTCGATGGTAGTTGGGTGCCAGGCGGGAAGGCCGAAAGTCATGGAGGGCTTGACTAGCGACAGGTAGGCCATCCTCTTGACGCGGGGCGTGCAGCCGTGCAGGTTGCGGGCCGCGAAACCCAGCACCTGCAACGCCTTGGTGCGCACGATGTCGGTGTGCACGTTCCATCGGAGGTCGCTTGTGATGTGAACGCCGAGGAGGCGCTGCTTGTCGACGTACTCGAGTGGGACACCATCGATGGTGTACATGAAGTAAAGTGGGGTGCGAGCGCGCGTAATGTCCATCATCTTGCACTTGAGGGCGTTGAGCGACATGCCATTTTCGTCGCACCAGATCTGAATGTCGTCTAGGTCTGCTTGGAGGGCGTCTGCATCCTCTTGGGTGCCCACGATACAGTACAGGGTGACGTCATCAGCGTACTGGAGCATTTGGATCCTTGCCGAGGTAGGGAGGTCGGCTACGAAGACGTTAAATAGCAGGGGGCCGAGCACACTGCCCTGGATGACGCCCGAGGGCACGTCCCGGAATTCTGAGCGCTCGCCGTTGAACTGGACGAACTGTGTGCGGCCGACCAGGAAACTCTCAAACCACCTAAGCAAATTGCCCTTAATGCCATAATGCTCGAGCTTGGATAGTAGACGCACGTGTGGCACTTTATCGAACGCTTTAGACCAATCGAGAAAGACACAGTGAATGTGAGCTCCGCTACGCTCGTCCAGTGCCGCCGTCCATGAGTCAATGGCGCCGGCGAGGAGAGTGGTGCAAGAACGGCGCTGTCGAAAGCCGTGCTGCGCCGCAGGGATGACGTTTTGGCTCTCAAGGAACTCGCTCGTCCGGTCTCGCACAAAACGTTCCATCGTCTTACCGACCAGTGAGGTGATGCTGATTGGCCTGTAGTTCTTTATGTCTCTCTTGTCGCCGTCTTTGTAGATCGGTGCCACGGACGCCGTTTTCCATTCTGTTGGAATACCCTGTTCAAGCGCCATGTTGAAAAGGTGGGCAAGTGAGTCGCTGAGAGCGTTCGCGGAGTTTTTAAGTAGAATTGCAGGCACGCCGTCCGGGCCCGCTGCTGTATTCGCTTTAGTCCCCCGTAGAAGCTGTTTTATGTCACCGGGCAAGCAAGTCAGCTCGCTCATGGTGGGCTGTTCTGAAAGCTGGAAAGCTTCTCCGGCTTTACATTGCTATTCGTTGTTATTGTTGAATGTCATATAAATCTAAAAGAAAACTGCAATGGTGAAGTCATAACTGAAAGATAACATGGTTTTAGCCATTCACTTCTCAGTCATCTTCCATGAGTTGGGTAGAATAGCAAGGTTTTTAGCATCTAAGGACATAGTTATTGATAACATGGTTTTAGTCATTCACTTCTCATCTCCCATGAGTTGGGTAGAATAACAAGGTTTTCAAGGATCCAAGGACATAGTTATTGATTAGCAACTGTCGTAAAAAAGTATGCCCCGACTATAGGGATTGAACCCAGCTCTAAGTACGAGCCCGGCTTTACGTACCTATGTTCTACCAACTGAGCCAAGGCCCTAAGGCAAATATCAATCATAATAGGATTTTGTACTTTCCCAATATTTTAAACATTACGCATTCAAAATATGTTTTATAACTAGACGCCTTCTGGCAAAACTCAGTTGGTTGTTTGAGTGACTTGAACGCTGGAGTGTGAGGTAACATTATCGCGTGGGAGTAACACTCCGAATTAAATCATAAAGGGGCGTATTTCTTACGAGAGTGCCATAAAGTCCTTAAAGGCTTGAACTCATTATAATTGTGAATAAGAAAAAACAAAGTGTATTCATTTACAAACTTGAATCTAACTAAAGACACATTTGGACTGATCACATTTAAATATTAAATAGATTAAAGTTATGCCACACTCTACTCTCAGTACCTTGGGCGCGTCTTCTTATCTCAACATCAATTGTTCACAAATAGTTAAACAGAATACAAATGCAAAATTATAATCTGTTTGAAAATCTGAGTTTTTTGTGAATAGCGAGTTTTTATCAAATGTGTATAACAGTAATAATTACCTAGGACCTAATCTTAAACGAAATCATTACAGAACTGAATTCAATAATTATTTTTTTACTTACAAAGTTCCTTTATTTGAATCAATTTTCCGTCGTCCGTCCGAAAATCAATGCCTGCGTATGTCTCACGATAAAAAGTGAACATGATTTTCGATTGACATGTTTTGTGTTGACATTACCATTCAACAGGGTAATACAACATTGTTTTGTGACCCTGGGGGTGACCCTGCAATTCCTGTAGCCTTGCAGATATTTCAATTCTGAAGTATTTTTTTTCTATCATTCTTCAACACAATAATATTGATGAAGTAGGTTAGATCCCTACTTTAGGTACTTTCGTACCCATGTTTTAATTGTGGCAGTATTAGCGGTATTAGTAACGGTAATAATAAAATACACAGTAGAGTAAGCAGCAATAAGTAAGACGGGCTAGCACGAATAAAATATTGTTGTTATGAGCGGCAGTAGTTTATTAATAATACATCACGTTTGAACGTACACTATTAGTGTGACGTCATTCCATCATGGCCGCCATGGCAACGCATAGCAACGGCCAGTTTGACTCCTTTAGAAACCAATAGGTAATCATCCAATGGCTACTAATCCAATATTATATACAAAGGCTTATCATTTTTGTGTTATTATGTTTAAGATGTCTATGAAGTCTATGAAGTATTGCTGTATTTGGTTACTGCAGGTGTCAAAGTTTGTTTGGAGTCAATATTCTTCGTTGCTAGGGCAACCATGTTACGTGACGTCACCACTAATAGTGTCTATGTGATAAAACTCCCAGGATTGGATAGACCTCGTGAACGTAGCTCGAAGTAGCAAACATTTGTTTTCCCTTTAATATTACAACAGGTAATGTTGTTACAACTTGTAGTAAGTACGGTCTCTATTACGGCCGTGCTGCGGCGCACGAGAGCAAGTAAACACAACACAATACAAACATCTGTTGCGTCTAGCTAGAGTAGAGTCATGGTCACGCACACGGACCCGACCGTGACCGTGACCACACTAACCTGCTTTGAGGGGAGCGTTCAATTGAGACGTGCATTAATTAATGAGTTGAGATGAGAATTAATAATACGAGATGGAATGATTTGGATCGAGTGGTTGTGGGTGGGTGTGTAGAGCTATAGAGCGACGAGAAAATGAGATAGATATTAATATGAAAAACAAAGGTACACGACCAAAACATCGAGTAAAAGTACAACACATGTTATGCACAACATTTTCTCTTTTATCAGATACCTAGGTGTATAATTATAATTATTTTATTTAAAAACTTGGAAATTTGACAACGAAACAAAACATTTAACACTTATTTTTAATTTAGCTTAAGGGGATATAGGACATGAGTTTTTAGCAATATCTGTTCGTTCAGCTGATTGGCATCAGAGTTGTTTCAAATGTTGCACGAATGTCAAGGAAGTGGAACTGTGGGACTCCACAGTGGCACTATTTTGAAAATGGTTTTGGGTGTACGCTACAAAAATAAATTGATTTTTACAATTTATAACAATCTGAAATTTATCATTTTTATGAATTGTTTCTAAATGATACACAAACGATATTGATAATTTACGACTTAAGGGCTGTCCATGTATTCTTTCTTGACATTTATGTAAAGTTTCATATCCATAAGGTGCTTCCTGGCCGAGCGAATAGCTATTTGCTAAGTGACAAATGTGTCCTATTAAATGAGACCGGCTAAGAATGAGTCGTAAAAACAAATATCAATTTATCAATTAAGACGGATTATGTTAATATGATGTTAAGTTACCGTTATTGTTTTGGCCGGGTGCAGATGAGAACAGTTAATTGTAAATTAAGCTCAAATTATTATTAAGTCTATTTGCAACGGATAATGCAATCTACTAGTGCAAATTTAATAGAGAAGGGAGGAGGGGAAACCCGGTACCGGCAAATAGCCTACTTCTTTCGAAAAGTACCAAGAGGACCAACGGCTTTACGTCCCATCCGAAAGGACGGTGTAACTTTGACGATCATCTCCACTAACCCGGTCTGCCGAGCAGACGTCGAGGAGAACAAAGCCGTTACACTAGCTCTTTAACCTTCCATCTGCTCAAACCAGCGGCTTATGTGTGTTTAAGTTCACAGCGGTCACCCACTCTCCCCTTGACCACGCCCGAGGTTGCTTAACTTCGGTGTTCGAGTGGGAACCGGCTAAGTGACCGCGGCTAAAAATATTGCCATAAATAGCCGATCTGTTTAATATTATTACATTAAAGCAAAGATAACATCTTATATTATCCAACCGTACTAGAAATTACTAGTGCGATTATCATTAGTTACGCAAATATAACTTCTTACACATTTTGCGGGTATGGCAGGAATCGACTATCACAATGAAATTCACCACGGTAACCTTTCATATGCTTGTATATTTTGATGTTATAGCAACTCTTTATCGTGTTGAAACTAGGACTGGTTAAGGTTATAGGACAGTCAGGTCTCGGTATTAAACCGCTTCGGGTTTTTAGGTTGGGTCAGAAAGAAACGGTGATTATAATACTGCATGCGAAAATGGATAATATATTGAATTTTACTTGAAAAGAATCATACATTATGAATTTCTATTGTCTGTATTTTTAAGCTAAAAATTAATACTTGTCTGGACCGGCACCTCCACCATCCCTCAAAAATAGTTTTGTTACAAGAAAAGCAAGTACCTGTTTTAGACAATCGCTTCGGCTCTCAAATACCCGACCAGAAATTTTGGGTACTCGTGTGCACCAGAAGCTAAAACTAGTGACACTTGATAAATTCACGTCGTCCGCAGCCCAGATTCGCCAGTTTCCTAGTCGCAGATACAATCAGATTTAATTTTTTAAAACAGTCGTTTTTACTAAGATGTATAATCCAAGCTATACATTTTAACTTTTACATTTTTAAATAAATCATATTCTCAAGCGTGACAATCTTTTAGTTTTTTTCTTGCGAGTTTCTCAAAATCATGTTCGAAACCCATTGTAAGACGGACTTAGATTTAGGGCTGTCATAAAACGCGCCTTAGTCTGCTCACAGCCGTATAGTCTTAAACTCACGGTACCGTCACTTAGATTCTGACGTCATAAATCTATATACACAATTACTATCACAAAAGTGCACAATTTCAAAGAAGAGTTGAATGCAGGCGTGAACACGATTCGTGCGAACAATGGAAATCGAACAAGTCATTATGTAGCTTGTCATGTAAGACATTTGAAAACTTTAAACAATTAGTTTTCCCTAAATATTCGCCCACGCAAAAACCTTTCTTTTGCTGCGTGACGACTGCGCCCAGAAATAATTCTTCGCTTTGTCTGTCCGTCGTCTATAAACTACGAAAATGTTTCTAGACGACCTTTGGCGAACTGAGTCGCCTCGATTTTTTAACCAACACTGTTATCCCTACCCTTTGAACCCTTGTTACCGTTATTGTGACCAATGTAAAATATTCAGAAAAAAATCACGGATACTTAATGTTTTGGATTTTTTTTTTGAAATTTTATTTTAATTCGTATTCTTATTTTAAAAATATATATAAATGTGTTGTTCGTATTGGCATGTGTAATTCATATTGGCACTTAGAGAACGGAAAATTGAAAACATATAGAAAGTTCGACTAATATAAGGCAAAAACTCAAATTTGAAAAACGCTTCCCCTTAAATTCACCATACTGAATAACAGTTCTCAAAACAAACTTGCGTTATTTTCAAATTATTTTTTGACACAGATGAAGATTATTATGGTGTGTTTCTTTCTCAGTTCGTTGAACTTCTTACATTCAAGTTCCATGTTGGCAATGACGGTGCTATTTCCAAATATCTATACCAACATCAGTTTCAAGCAGATGTTGTTCTAAACTAGAACAGCAGACAATGAAGTGTGATACCACCTAGCTGTGAGAATATCGACCGTGGGTCCCATCCACGGTGGCTCATGCTGTACTGACTAATTACCTAATTACCCAACACATAATTAGTTAAATGGTTCAAGCACAGTTTCGAGGCGATTGGAATCAAGAGACACGGGCTCCATCCCCATACAAAAATAATCTATTTGAGTAATTTATTGTCTTACAAATCATCTCTCTGAGTAGATAAATACAATTTAATAGAAAATCGAAACTGTATGATTACAATATATGCAGTACTAATCCAATGTTTATTGACAGGTGGCCAGTTGACATTGGATCACCAAGGGAGTCTTGCGCATGGTCCGGCGTACTAATCAGTAAAATTACAAAATATGTTACCCACATACGAATTAAATTAATAATTAGTGCTTTTATAATATAGCATAAAAAGTATGTATTTTAACAGTATTACACTAAAATTATTATTAATCGTATTTAGAAGTTTAGGCAACAAAATTAGGCAATAATATATCGACTTGTTGTCAAATTTAGTATGCCTCGCTTTGGGTTGATTATAGGAATACATTTTGAAAATTGTGAAGAAAATTTGTAAAATGGAATCATAGTTTTATTTCATTAATTAGCTTAAAATATTCTATTAATGTAAGTATATATTCAATATTGGTAGCGGTATCGAGCTATGCCCGTCCAGTGTGCTAGCACTGAGCCACGTGTGTGGAGTCTGCGTGTACACCATCTCCACTCTAAGATAACCCTATACTATTTGCTGCCAACAACAGTTTGACGAGCAGGCCCATGTTTACACGGAGTAGAACAACCAACTCTAGCAAGTACTTTCTGAAACGTTTCACGGGCATTGCGTGTTCAAGAAATCATCATTACTGTCTCTAGTTTAGTTAGAAACCAGTCTGATAACAATCATTCATCACGACTTGCAGCGGTTTTAATCTAATCGTTCTTTCATCCTATTAAATATCACGAAAATTATTTTTAACTTGTGCAGTGATTAATTGAACGTTAAATATATTATTTTAAATTGTATTTTCTGTTTTTAAGCACCAAACTAAACTACCCAGCCGTTTACTGGATCAATTACTTCTTTTCACAAAGCGAAGAGTAGTTTCCCTAGAATCATTATTTCTGACAAAGCTCCCGTTTTACCATCATTTAATTTGGCTACTTTCGATAATATCCAAAGCAATAATTCCATCCATTTGATTTTACTTTAATGTCGATCGTAAACGCCATTATAAAATAGAAAGTGCATATTACAACGTGGATTGCCAAGAAACGCACAAATGTAAGAAGGTAATAAATTTGTAAAAAGTAAGTACAACTCGTATAAGATTTCTTATTGGCAAGCAAATAATTATGACTTCTTGACAGCCAAAGGAATGTGAGCTAAGTTATCGTCATGTTACATGCACTTTCCACCATTTTGGCATGAGAATTGATAGGGAAGTCACATTTACAATAAATAAAAGTGATTTATTTATTTATTTATTTAACGTCTATGTTATTCAGTTTAAAAAAAACTGATTTACAAAGGAGGACAACTATATAACTCCAATTACATAGATGCAGATACAGCAATGAACTACAGTTAAGTAAATATTTGAAATACTAATATTACAACAGCAATGTATTAAAACACAATTTTATGGTAACAAATTCAAAAAATATATTAAATGCTATTAATTAATAAACAAAAAGGGGAGAAAAGAAAAGGAAGAAGAAAAAAAATCATCAAAAAATAAAAACGAAAAGAAAAAACTGACATCGGGGAGTTAGTATAAAGGAGTTACGACGGCATGAAATACAATTGCTTGAAACTATCAATTATTCATCAGTACAACAGTACGTTAAGCCATGAAGTATGCACCAGATTGAAAGCTTTTATTTTGGGCATTGGACCTCAGCAGGGCTAGCCCACTTGTGTGGTAACTAACTGATTACATTAAATTTTTCTCAAGTTATAATGTTAAAATGTAATAATCATAACTTTACGGAAAATATCACGCACGACATTCATGAAAATAAATTTAAATCCCAACGTTTCAGAAATATAGGTTTCCATTTTGAGGGTTTAAATTTATTTTTGTAAATGTTTGTGCTTGATATTTTCCGTAAAGATATCAAATTTACATTGAACCATTAATCACTAACGCCTAAGACAAAACAATTAAACGGTTGACGAATACAAAGCCTCGAAGTAGTAAATATTGCATTATAACAGCTTTAAGAATCGTATGTATGCCCTGTATGGTACAAACCAGTTCTCCTGTGTGACTATGGAAATATGGAAATAAACTAGGATCCAGCATTCGCCTGTGACTTTCGAAAATCTCGAAGAAAATCGTCAGTCAAGATTTAGAGAGCTATTTTGATCCAACGAAAGAAAAGCACGGATAATATCACACCACATGGCCTTAACATTGGTAATGAAAACTCTTTGGCTAGTTTAATTCCCCAAGCATTTCACTTAGGAATAAATTACCATTCGTTGAGAAAAACATTTATATTGTTTCATCTCATCTTGAAAAGAAAACAATGAAACAATAACGAAAGTCCACTCTACCATTTCCTTAATGTCTGTGAAACGAAGCTGTCCAGCAATTATTCGTCTGATGAGAAAAAGATTCACGAATATATTTTTTCGCTACTTTATGACATCTGATCTTTAAACAACTGTTGTTTTCATGGATTTAAGTGAAAGTCAAAACAAACATGGAATGAAGTTTTTTCTTGGGGGGTCATTGAATTACATTTAAATAAATTTCAGAGTTAATGTCGTTCGTAAAATCTCAAATACGATTTGAATATTACGACATGATGGGACGTGGACAACATGGCGGCTTGTGACTGAATCGTGACTCGCTAAAGGGGCCTAACGAAAAACGACGCATTGCGGGACGTTGCTTGAAAGAGAGTGAGTGATATGAGGACAATGAGTGGGTGGATGCTGGATACACTTACATTAACATTAACATACTGTAGTGACTAGTGTGATACGTGCAGTAACAATCAGCGGTAGTTCATGCGTAGCTTGTGTGGCTCTGATTCAGGGGTCACAGGTTCAAACCCCGAACGGTAATCACGACTGTAACTTTTTTCCAAGGTTTTCTTTCAGTTGATAAGGTAGAAAGTGATGCAATTAATGCATTCCAAAATCACACCCCATCTTGGTAATCAGCATATTTTGATCGAACCACTTGCCCAAATTACAAAACAAAATATAGATGATTCACGAGTATGTCAATAATGGCCAGTATTTTTTCGGATCAAAATCTTCGAAGGTCACGAGGCATAAATATCGTCCCCATGTTATTACCTACAGGAGATTTTTACCAGTGGGACCTAGATCGAAAAATACCAAGTTCGCCATTTTTTTTCCCGGGTCAAGGTGGACCCAATAATTTTTCTGTTGATTTATAAATTCATAACTAAGTTAGCCTGAATGAAAAATATATTTTGAGTTAAGCTTGTGAATACCCCTTTAAGACTCTTCACCGTCAACCAAGTAAGTCACCTACAGAGGATCATATCGGGTAACAAAGTTTTCTTTCCTACAGCTACCATCATATCGAAAACGTTTTAAGCATCGTGCACTTCTACTTTATGAGTCACGTTTACTTTCCAAGAACTTTTAGTTTATACCTTTCATATGTTGAACTAATTTGTTCTGGTAATACTTATTAAATATTACAGTAGTCCCCTTTTAATTCACTTCAAGGGACCCTAACAATTCCAGTTTCAACTTAAGAAATTCGAATTCAAATAAATTTAACATTGAGCTCTATGCCCAAAACATGATATGTATTTACTTGATTTGAATTTGAAAAAGCCAATTTTGAATTAATTGGATTATTTTATATGCACGGAAATACACCAACAAAATATATTAACATATTTCCAGCTCTGCTATTCTAAAGGTAATATGGTTTATCTATACAATCTTATTTTTTAAGGTAGGTTGCTTTTTAGTCCACATCGCAACCTTTTTCTAGTAGGCCTAGTTGTTTAGACAATAGGATAAATAAAATCAGCAATATTTGAAGATGCCTTATTCTTTAATAATAACTTTCTAAGCCAAAATACATTTGAATATTTTGCCAGAGGAAATAAGTTTAACCATGTTGTCAGTGCTACAAGAGTTTGGTAAACCTGTGCAGAAACATTTCATCCATGACATTGGCAAGAAGTTCGGGTAGCTACCATGAGGTCACTGCCATACTTTAATGATCCTCTCGTAAACTGTGCACAATATACATGTTTCGGCTTGTTTTATCAAATTGCGATTTTCAATTTATTCAGATCAGTTCCGATTAATCGTACATTAAAATCAATTCACGATTATATACAATTATTACACAATTACACAATACACAATTATATTGTTATAAATTATCTAAATAACGATTGTTATCTTTACTAACATCTTGAAGTTGTCTTTAGTAGGGTACCTTCTATTATAAACTGAGAAATAACTGAATAAGTAAATAAGATACAGGTACTACGTGAAGCATGTTCTAATAATTATACACATATTATACTATATTGCTTTAATATAATAATGTAAATTGTGACTAATTTTGAAGCTGGTATAAGTATGACACCACGTATTTGTCAGTATTTCCAAAGTAAGACGATGAACAAGGTATCCCGGTATACGGTATTCCATTTGATGTTATAACTTTTAACATATCATTCGAGTTGGCCTTTTTGTATTATTCCAAATTTTAAAAACCACATTGCTTTCATGTGTGAACAAAATTGATCTATTATGTGACTATTTGACACATTTTTGTTATAAACTATTAACATTAAGAACTCTTAATCTGTAATTTTTAATTTATAAACCGTGAGAATTTATTCATAATTCAAAACTCAACGTATCATTATGTATCAAACTTCGGGTACGGTACCACTTTTGCGTTTAAACTTAAGATTATCATCGAATTATGAATGTGAAAATTGTGAATGTTGTATTTTGAAAGTGTTAATAATAGTGTAAAGACAGCAAGATGATGCCACAATTATCTCTAGACATTGATAGGAAGTATGAACCTACGTTCCATTTAATATCTAACCGATAATATTTTATAATCAACCACAAGATTTGATAGAGGAAGTAAATATTTAATATGTAACCGAAAATATTTTATAGTCACCAGGTTCAAATCAGTTCCATAACCAGTTACGAAAAACGAGTACATCCTATAATTTGCGGGCTAAAGTAGAAACTATTTTAAACATCACGTGTGTGTAGACCAACAATTAATTCAGTTTTTCTTAACCTCTTGTAGCGTCCTTGTACCCGGATACATCGTCTCGATAAAAAGCCCCGTAATTATATTACGATCTGTTGCACAACGGTCATTTATAATTACAAGACGGACGGACGATTCAAGATGAAAAAAAGAAGACTAAACAACTTTCGCACAACTTTCTTGCGTAAATCACTCCGAGGCTAGGTGCACACTGCACAGAAGTGAATGTCATTAAATGGATGCGCGCATAGGAAGACGCCGAGGTGACTTTCTAAAGGTCTAAAACGATGATTACGTCTGTTACGAGTGCGACTCTGTGCGGTCCATACAAGAGCTAACATTTCACTTTCTTTACAAAAAGATTCGTCGCCGAGGTCAGGCGGAGTGAGTTGTGGTCACTGGACGTACTTTCATCGCTGCGTCGCCCCGCCCCCTCGACCTCACACGTATAATATGATTGACATGGGCTGGGCGCAATCGCTCATTACCGCCTGATATAACTAGGTGTGTGTTACATGATATGCTGACAATGGAAGGCGTACTATGATTACTATATTATTTTATACTATTTAAATAGAAGACGAGATGAGTACAATAAAAGAATGTACTGTATGATTACTATATTATTTTATAGCAATAGAAGGCGTATACTGTGAAATCAGAAATATGCGTAGGCTACAAAAAAATAATTGTGAAAGCTTTATGCATTCTATCAATAGCAGGCGTACTATGTATGATACATGCGTGTTCTGCCCATATTCAATATTACCTTATGACTAATGACCTTTACATTTTTAATAAGCGGCTTAGAATAATTATTAGTTATATTGTGATCACTGAATTTTATCTTATTTCACAATGTTATTGTTTTTATTATTATAATTATTATTACGATATTGTTATAATTGTGTAAATCAGGCGACACAATCTTCACTGATTGTCTTTGTTTAACATTTACTTGTATTACCTGTGCGTGTATAATTAATTGTTTAACTTATCTGAATAAAAGTTGAAAAAATTGAAATAGTGTTTCTTTTTAATCTTCTGAAACTGACAAAATTTTAACAATACAAAATTAAAATATATAAGTAATCGGTGACTTTGGTGCGATTTTCCCGTCAACAATTCACATCATATATGGCATTGCAATGTATCTCACTAAAGGTTCTCGTTCTTGAGTGAACAGATAATAAATAGATATATTATTTGTTTTTTTATTATCAATGTATGATATAAAATTTAAAACAATATGTTGTAAAATTCTGCGAAACATTTTGTAAATATACGCAATGCCTTACTTATCACATATTTATCCCCACTTTACGTGCTCAGCTTATATGAATTGTTACGACCGTATAAACTATACGCACTATTTACACGTGTGCGTTATATTATCAAACTGTCAAGACTGCCAACGTAATCTAATGATATACATTTAAATCTCTCTTTTGTTATCCTCATCCATAGTGCCATTGTGTTGCATTACGCACTTTCTGATGTACAATCTTACAAAGCAACTATCACGATCATGTCAACTATTCAAACTAATTACATGTATGTGTAATATTTGTAAACTGTACGTAATCGGGTAATGTACATTAAAATCACTAATTACTATCCTCACAAAGATGTCGTTATGTTTACGCATTTTCTGATGTGTATACAAAAATTAATCGTGTAAACTAGTCGCACTATTTACGCGTAGGCATGCCGCATGCGAATATTTGTAAACTGTCAACGCAATCTGCTTTTATACATTGAAATCACTAAATTACTATCCTCACAGAGATGTCATTACAATTACGCACTTTCTGATATGGGTGTTGTACAATCAGACAAAGAAACTGTCACAACGATGTGAACTTCGTCAAAACTATTCGCACTATATAAGCTCATGTGTAATCTGTCACAACTGTCAACACACGTTTACATAACTGTCATTAACTTGACAAACTAATCCGATTACTCTAATGAGTTTAAATTAGATTAGCGAGATGATTAATTAATGTCAGTCAAGGTTCTCTCTCGCCTAAACAAACGTGCAAGCGCCCGGGGCAAAGCACGACTAAATCAATCAGCTCAGATACCAGTTCACCTTGGAACTCTTCGCTGTTGAGTGACGGGCGTAGGCACGAAGCCCACTCCTGGCGAGATGGACAGAAGAATTTCACGTATAAAAGCGATTTTTATTGTCATCACCTATTTCACCACTATTGGCAAAAGAAAAGATATAATTGACCTTTATTTCCTGCCTATGAATGCCCCTAACTAATTTGCAATTCCTTTGGAAGATCTGAAGATCGTCTGGGCCCGGGGTAGAATTGACCCAGAGCATGGCTCTGCTAATCGTAAAAGGCGATTCAAGAGAAAAATCCCCCTCGCAATCATCAGCTAGTAAGAGGGGAGTATATTATTACTTCTCGAAACTAGAGGCAAGCTCTGGCAATCGTCGTCGGGGACACCTCCCCCTTCCCTTGACGACCTCCCCGACGACGATGACAATGACACAACGAACGATGACAAAGACGATGACAACCGCGACGTGAGAAACCCCCCTTCATCCCCTTACCCGTGGCTGGTACTGACCAGCATGGGCCCTTTCTCCCCATATCCCCTAGGCTAGAGTGGTGCATTATGACCTAACGGTTGACGCGTCCTTAATCTAAATAAACAAACAAACAAGCTTTTGCCCAAAACAAAAACGAAAATTGCCTTTTATTTGTACCACAAATGATTGGCCCTCCAAAACAGTACAGCATCTTATTATTCGAAAACCAGGTTAACTAGCGTTTACCAACAGATATCTAGTTATGGCTATGAAGGTTCCTTAGAAGATTTGCCAATCTAACCGCGGTAGAATCCAATAACTTTTCCTTGTACATTTCCTGTAAAGTCGTAACTCTTCTCACTCTCGCACCATCCTTGGCATCACCACATGGTGGTCTTCGTGACTCGTATGTTGTGTGGTTTATTCTAGATCTCATGCGTAACATATCTAGTTATCCCTGATAAGGGCAAAGGAAGACATCACGGTTCAATAAGGTAGTCTCAACAAGTTGTGTAATGTTTCGCACTCTTGTTCTGATTGTGTTGACGATAAAACACATCAATTTCACAATTGTTTCTGCATCTATGTAATTAGATTTATTTAGTTGTCCTCCTTTGTAAATCAGTTTTTATAACTGAATAGGATAGACGTTAAATAAATAAATAAATAAATAAATAAATAAATCGCGAACATATAAATCAAGAATCCACTTTACCGTGAAGAAACAAAACGTAGGCCTAGATCGCCCAGTTACGCAAGGCAATGAAGAGTGGTTAGCATGCAGCGACTAAAAAGGAGAGCTTTCGTTTGTGCAAAGTGAATGTAGATTGAAACGGTCGGTCATCGTAAGAGAGGAGTTATAGACTCTAATTAGCTGACTATAGGATGGGCTTGGCGCTCACTGACCTCAAGCCCATATCACGTCACACACTATACACTGTACCGTGGGACGGGCTGAGGAGTGATTCTATTGAATTAAATGCTTTGTTTTGTACTTGATCAATGATTGGAAAGTTTGGGTATAATCATGGAAGAGGTGAAGACAACTTATTATTGGACGAGTGAAGGGGAATGTTTTGTTCAATGATTGATGATGATGATGATGATGACGACGAACTTGTGATTGGTCAAGAGATAATTGATTGGTGGAATGATGAGCGAAAATGACTCGTATTCAGATGAGATGATTGGTGTGATGAAGTAAAACATGTTTAATGTGGGGATGAGTTTGTTAGATTTTGAGAGAAAACAGTTACTATAGATAAGTAACATCAAGACTCAACGTCTGGATATAAGTAATAGCAAAACTCAGTCACGAGTTCAATAAATTAGGCTGACTCGTAAAATTCGGTATGTGCATAGTTGTGTACGCTCATTCAAGACTTCATTTAGAGAAATTTATCACAATTATTCTGAAAGGCTCATCAGTTCAATTTTATGAAACAATTATGTTTAGTAAACATCATAAAGACAATGGAGAATACGGAAGAATATTCTATTTAAATGTCGGAAAAAGTATTATTCAGGTTACAGATGACTGCAGCCGGATTACGCCTTCATTAAATAATATGTGCTAGGCATCACCATAGAAAGTACAATTACAATGCAAATCCAAAACATGAATTTGAATTGTGAAATTCCCACAAAACCGTTTACCTTTATAGTAAGCAAATTTACCAGTGCGCCCAAGAATTCATTTAAATGGTGGGATCCAGGACAAAATTGTATTTTTTAATCTAGGTAAAGTTGGAATAAATTGCCACAATTCACAAAGATCGAGTTAATTATAGAGGAGGTCTGACTTTTTTCACTCAAAAACGGAAAACTGAATCACATACATTTATTTATGTAAACATTCTAGTGAAACATAGAAAAATAACAACATCATCTGATTCGGTAGCTTAGGCTCGACCTCTCATCTAAGCTATAGCTTCATCGAGTCTTCAGAACCACTTTATAAATATTGACGACACAAATATATTTTAACATAATATATTTTTTTTCTCGATTTGGATAGTTGGGAAACACTCCTGTAGGTGGAATTGTTAATATTTAATACAATCCAGAAATTATATATAATAAGAGTTCTATAATGTAACGACAATACAGAAGTTAAATAGTTATCGTCTCGGTGGTCTAGTTGGCTAAGGCGTCCACCCGGGAAAGTGGGAGACTCGGGTTCGAACCCCGATCGGGATGGGTTTTTTTTAATTTCCGGATTGTATTAAATATTAATAATATTATATTGTTATTACACAATCTTGTTTATCAAAGCGTTTATCATTTAACAATCTAAGAGAGATGACTTCCAAAGCTCACATTGAATAAAACAGTTTGTTTGTTTTACATCTATCCTAAAATTGTTAAAGTCATATAATTGTAAGAGAGATTTCAGAATGAGTCATGAAATGAAAATTATTAAGAACATATTCTTATATTCCTTTTTATGACGGTTGGAAACTTTCTTGTTTCCATAACATGAAGTGCAACCATATAATCTGTGATTTGAGAAAATTTCATCCATAAATCCACCCATAAAATAAAATGCTGATACACTTCGTGTTTGTATGCATTTGTCAAGAGGCACTTGACTTAACATTTTTTTTCCGTGGAAATTAAACCTGTTATAGGGTGCAATGTATGGATGCAATGGGCAATTTGTGAAGGGATGTCCGAGGGCTGTTTAAGAGGACCCAATCCCTTGCATTCTGAGGAAAACCTCGGAAGAAACCTTCAGTCAGGATTTCCGGTCACGATGGTATTAGAACCCGGGATCTCCCTAATCAGAGTCAACGCTTAGTGCTCGAGCCAATACTGTCAGTACTTGTTGGTTGTTTAAACTGTCGGTATCTATGTAGCAACACGACTTTTACATTTTACAAATTACTTAACTAATGACAGCGATAGTAAAATTTCAACTTTCTGGCAACACGTTTACGAGGCTTCATCTCCACGTCTTTACCCACCAATACTAACTCTAAGACAGTGAGGGTGTTAGTGGAAAGGTCAAGAAAACCTGAATATAAAACTGAAAGCAATAAGATGATCAGTGTATGTATCGTTTTTAACCGGTTTCTCAATGCCGCTATGTATGTGGATCACGTATAGCAGGAAGTTAACCCGCCCCTATAGTTTATCATCATCGCGGTTTTGAAGATGTCTAAAGTTCTCTGATGGTGCCGATAAAGAAAAGGACATGCGAACCCGAGCTGAAGCCAACACTTTCTCTGTAGATTAAATCGTGTTTCATTTAAATATTAATTACACCGCATGATAAATCAGTTAGATTTTGACCCGCGAGTTGATTTAGTATAAATGTTTGCGTCTGTTGTGAGAGCTGGAGAGAATATTCTAACAGATTCTGAGATAACGCCGTACAAACTTGATTAAATGAATTATATCATCTCGATTTTATTAACCGGGAAACACTTCCGTAGGTGTAATTGATTATGTGAAAATAAAAAAATTACAAAATTCATCTCAGCGGACTCAGCCGGGTATCGAACCCGGGTCTCACGATTGCCGGTCGGACGCATTAACCCCTCAGCCAACGAGACTGTGTTGGTACATTACAGATTGGAATATTTTTTTCATGACATTCTGTTTGATATTGCGACGTTAGTGTCAAAATCAAGATAAACGCCAATATGCTTGGTTAGTAGTAAAGACCTGTTAAATTTCCTTAACATACCCAAAACCCCGTGAAAAGACCGAAATATTCTCAAAATATTACTTAAGCCACCAAATAGACCGTCTCAGCTATACGAGTCGGCAGTAAGTAATTCAATTAGTTGACGATTGTTTCAAAAGAGCCCATGTTTTACTTTTCACAAACAAAAATGACAAACTTATTGTATAATTACAACCGTTGAAAAAATATTGGGTTTATATCTCTATTGAACAGGAAAAAGTGAGGATAACATTGACATTTGAACATTTTAGCAATACATTCATGTACACATTTACAACGCCACAAAATATTCCCAAATAGACCAAATATAGTTAAATATGTTTCCTAACAAGCTTCCATGTTTGGTACCCGGCCATCAAGCAACTTAGGGATACACATACAATTTTCACTGTAGTGTATATTAGCACACAACAAAAAATGTGAATGCATTACTTTTTTAAAGCGTAATGAGCCAAAGAAAGAGGCACGAAACCGAGTGAATGTATTCTGATTAAGCAATTGTATACAACATCAAAGCAGCATTGACTGCATGATGAAAGCAAAATAGGCAGTGTGTAGTGGAATGAGTAATCGCGGTTAAGAATGTTTTCACAAAAAATAGCAAGTAGCAGAATAATCATCAGGGAGATTCCGGCTAATTCTTGTTTAACCACTTATCCGAAACGTAAACCTCTTAATTATAGTTTTGAATCTGAGACCCAGTAGCTTCATAAGATAATCAGTGGCGCAACAAACCGCTCACTAATCACAAGCTAGATTAGGAGGAACCGTCAATTTACATTTCAGACAAACAGTACTATAAAACAACAAGGTGAACTTTGCGATGACTTCAACACAAATAACATTCGTATTTGGTGACTACCCCACTGGCACATCACTGGTTTTTATGTTTTTGTTTATTTTACGTCTACCCTATTCAGTTATAAAAGCTGATTTACAATGGAGGCAAACTAAATCAAACTAATCACATAAATGCAAACAAAATAATGAACATGTATAATAGTTTGAGGTACGTGGTAATAGCGTTTTGTGAATAGATGCTACAAAGTGCTACTTTTTCACTTTAACCTAGGGTTTTTCAGTTCTATTTTATTTTATTGTAGGCCTACATAGTATCTATTTGTTTATAGACAATTTTATTTGGTTGATATTAATTCAATCTTGATGACATTAATTGCTCAAGTTTTTGAAAGTGACAAAAAACTAGAAGCTACAAAACGTTATAAACTGACACTTGCAAATGCTATCCTCTAATAATAGTAAGACAAAGTATGAAATAGTAATATTACAATAACAATGAATAGTAATTTATGCAACAATTTTGATATATTATTTAAATTGGATAACAATGTTAAAGTGAATTTTAATTAGAGAAACCAATCAAACATGAAAATTAAAATCTAGCCAACTTTGTCGGCGCCGATGCCATATCAGTGAAGACTGGTATTTAAAAATAACACCGGTCAAACAAGTTGGTCACGATTCCTCCCGCAGGCGACGCCAGAATCAACAAGGCTAATTCGAAACAATTGTGTGCCTCGTTGCTATGACGGTTCCAAAGTCACAATTTTCACATCCTCAAGGCAAGATTTCCATATCGGATGTTCAAAATACTCTGCATGTAACGGGATTCGATCCCGGGGCCGTTTACGTTGGAAGCAGGGACATAGCCACTAGGCCAACATGCAGGAGCGTCACTAGAGATTGGACATTGGGGGGGCGCAAGTACTTTTGTGAGAAAGGGACTAAGCACGGGGGGTATGGGGGCGGAGACCCCCATAAATAGCGCCGCAGGCGAAAATTTTGAAAATCAGGTTTTTTGAGTGCATTTGGTGCGTTTTAGAAAAAAGCGTTAGGCTGAATGCAATACCAAAACATTGTAGTTTGTGTGCGTTAATTTGTTTTGTCGTCATGTCGAGCTTACAATTCACATCATACATGGCAACATAATAACGTTTGATCTTATTTTCAATTTAGAGACACATTTATTTGTTACTGGTGAATTCGGACAATACAAAGGAAAGATTCAAATGATCGAATTTAGGGCGGAGCTTTGAGAGGCTTGTCCCTATATATTTTTTCAATTACAAGGTAATTTTGATGCAAATCAGTGTGACTGCTCTAAAACGCAGTTGAAAACTATTTATTATAGTGTGATACGTTAGTTATGGACGTGTTGCTTATTTATTAGATTATTATATTATATTAGATTATTCATTCCCTCTCTCTCAAGAGGGGTTATATCTGTTACCATGTATCGGTTGAATGAATAAATTGAAATTGAAATTGAACTATAGGTAAGTAAATTCACCATTTTTATTGGGCTCGGACAAAAGAAGGAAATGAAACACTTCATAATCAGACAATTTAATTGTCGTATGAATTAATTCCAAACTAGCCTACTAGCAAAAATTAACATCAACAATTTTTTTAAATCACGTGTCTTTTAATAAGAAATTAGGCCTACCCACCGGTACATCATTAGTTAAATAAAGTAATGATTATCAAATTATTTTAAGTAGTGATAATTCGCGTAAAGTGCAGCTGTGACTGGGTTGTTAATTGAAAAAAAAGTAAAACAAGGAAATTATTGGGGGGGCGCGGATTGCGATTGGGGGGCTCACGCCCCCCCAAACCCCCCTAGTGTCGCCACTCCAACAAGCTACACAAACAAATCTGTGTTGTGTATCTGTTTACTGTGTGGATAAACTATTTGAAACTGTTATTAATTAGTATAATCCTAGATGAAATAATTGTTATATTACACCGCTTAAAATAATAGCTTTCGCACTTTATTGTGAAGTAGGTTAATGATAAAGACTGTAGTAATTGTCGTGGCATACGGCATGACTGAAAAAGTTTCGGATGATTCCCTCATTACACCTGTAGAATCTAAACACTCGACACCTACTAGGTTCACTGTGTCAATTAATTATACCGCGGATGTAAGTGGCTCACTAGGAGAGTGAAGGTTCCAAGGTTTTGTAGATCTCGAGTTTGTTTCGTGTTATGTATGCTCTCTTGTTTCATGTGTAAAAAAATTACATTCCCTTCAAAATTCCATGTGCTCGTATCGATATTTTTAAATTTTCCCCCATCAACCGAATTCAATACAACAAATTATTAGCCATTGACACAGAAATTGACATCAACCACATAAAACTTAATTCATTTCAAGCAGCTGTTTATGCCAGTTTACCAATATGACGAATTCATCACTCTTACCATCTTTTCAACCGTTTTGTATTTTATAACCTCAGTTTCTTTTTTCATTAATCTTATTTTTCAGACGTTTTTTATATTAATTTTGTTATTCAAGTTTTTCTTATTGCATATGTTGTGTAATTTGAAGTTTTGATGTACTTGTTCATGTATTACATGATGGTATAACGTATTTGTATTGTTTCAAATGGTATTTTTTATCGTTTAGTTTTAATAACCTGACACTTGTGGGTATAACAACCTGTTCTTAGTGATAACTAAATAATTATATAGTCCAATAATATGCATTGCAATATGCCCATAATGGCACCGTAGCCAAGACGCGGTGCGCTAACACACTCAAGCATCTTATACAACAAGCCGAGTTGGGATGATTTCGTCCTAGTACTTGCAAGGCATCAATTTTATTTGCACGAACTATTAAACTCAAAACAATAGTTCCAATAGTTCCAAGTTTTGCAACGATGCATGCAGTCACTCGGCAAAGTGAATGTATGTATAAAGTGGGTAAATGTACGTGGATCGGATAGAAGGATAGGGGTAACAAACCCTTATCTCCCACTGAGATGCATTTTGTAAATTTTTTGATTGATTTACATTTACTTTTCACTAGATCTTTCGTGTTTTTTTTTATCATCTTCCTCCCGAACAAAAAAACTGTTACTGTTACAAATGTGATGCAGAAAAAAATAGTGAAAGTTACTGCCCTAATCTAGAGCTAAAACATACTATTTACATTAGACAAAACTTCTATAATTATGGACTAGAATGTCTATAAACTTATGATTGTGAAATCACTGATGATGCAAAAACAAGGGGGTTTGGAGAAAACATAATTACTGGTCACGATTTCATTTCCTAGATACACCCCATTTGAAATAAGGTTATGATCAAAATATGTGCATTGCTGTTTGGAATCTAATGAGTTTTTTTCTTTTTCCAGTCGGCGTTGTCCAGCCATAAGTTCCACGCGCGTATATCAGCAGAGAGCGAGGCCGGTCGCCTCCTGTCGCATCAACAGCAGAGTGGAATCCTAGCAGACATCCAAGAACACCACAGGTTTCAAAACACGCGCGTTTCCGGGGAATCCCAGCAACCAGCTCCATCTAGCGGACAGTATGTGAACCTACACACAGTCGCTCATGATTCCCACGTGATTCCCCAGCAATCGTTTCTCGTTCCCCAGAGCTCACAGCTGGCAAACAACGTCGCCTTCCCCAGGAGAGGGGCTAGTGCGAACAGTGACCAAAACCAAACCAACCCGATCCTCCATTCAGTGTACAGAGAGAAACCTCAAAATGTTGACGATTCACAAGCACAATTTGGAGCGAAATTAAACAGGAAGGAATCGTCATATGTCTCGCAAAATTTTAAGCAACAATTTTCAGAAACAGCTACTCCATCGCAAAATTTTAAACAACAATTTGCAGAAACAGCTACTCCATCGCAAAATTTTAAACAACAATTTGCAGAAACAGCTTCTCCATCTCCTCCTTTTTTGGCACTTTACCAGAAACCTACTCAAGCTACCCCTGCCCCAACTGAGGTGCCGGCATTCGATGATCTGCTCTTGTCTCAAGGGTTGAGACAACAACTTTTCAAACAACTGGAACTAGACTTGCATCAACAAGGACCGACTCAACTACCGACACAGCAACCGACACGAACTATCCAGGTGAACCCTCAGTTTAATTCCCAGAATGGTCAAATTCTTGTTGGTGACAAAATACAGAGGCAGCAGCAATCATTTTTGAACACTTTAAGTCCACAACAAGGCCATATAAAACCACAACAAAATAAACAGCATCTTCAAGAACAATTGCAGAAACAATTCCAACAGCAAGTCTCTCAAAGACAAGATCTTTTACGTGAGCTCAAGTTGGCAATATTGAATTCTGGTGAAGCTCCCGCTCGACAGGACCGCACTCAGAAATCAGCCGATCTTCCCTTTGCCCTAACAAACTTCTCTTCACTCCTACTCGCCAATGGTCAACAAGTTCAAGCAATTCATCAGTCTGCTCTTCCAACGCAAATACCTCACCAAGTGTCTTTTGCCGACATTTCTAAAGGAGTTTTACCCCCTGGTGCAGATTTCAAAGTTATTCGGCACAACAATGGAGGTCTCGAAGAATTAGGGAAGCTCCCTCCGAATCTGCCAAACAAGAAGGTGACGTACGTCTTCCTTGAGGAGCAAAAAGATGGAACTTTTAAGGTGCAGGGGATTAAAGGGAATAACAACACGGAAGTTGCTGGAGGCGACGTGAATTCCATTATCCAAAAGCTCCAGGAAGGAAACCTTAAATTACCACAACAATCTTTGAACATCGGGGATAAATCTGAGGAATCGGTGGTTTCTCCGTCGTACGTAACACCATCAAAATCGAGCACCGCGAGACCCAAAGACGTGTTCTACCAATCTACGAACCACGTGTTGAAAGAACAAAACAAAAGTCCCACACCGCACACGCTATATCGCTCGTCTGGTAGCCAATCGGGTTCGGTCACCGAAGTCCAATTCATCCAGTCAATCACAGTTCCTTCAGTGTCAAACGCGATCAAACACGCGACAAACTACCCAGATGCAACTGTTAAGCCATACACATCGGATGTGAAGTCTTTGAAGAAATCCGGAGCAGTGCAATCCACATCGACATCCAATAACGTGCAGTACAATCAGTTTGCTCCCGTCAAAAGCCAAAACAGCCAATTTAGTGAATATAAGCCTTACCAACCCTCGTTCCTTCCTACCGTGCAAACATGGCAGGAAACCACTAAATCGTCGAAACCTTTAGCGACAGCACCCGCGCTACCTCCTCTGCAGAAGGCAGAAGATCGTCGACCGGTACAACGTGAGGTCTACCCTAGTCCGACGTCCTATCAACAGTTGGATTCTTCATCCACGAAACATTTTAATGCGCCAACAACGACGAACACCTTTTATGATTCAAACAAGGCGTCAAACTCGAAACAATCTACTTTCAGTGATGGACCAGACGATTCGACGGCGCTGCATGAAATATTCAGGAAGGAAGGATTGTTTGCTATGGCTAAATTCCTGAAAGAATCTGGCTTGAACAATATCCTGAACAACACAGGTAAATATTCAATGTAATTTTAACATTATTTAGTGATTAAAATTTTCCCAAAGAATCGTAGGGCGTAAAAAGCTTTTTTACCATCTGGAAGATAAATGTACCAAGAAAACGAACTAAGCTACAATCCATTCCGTCCATACTTAAAAATGATGGTTTAGAGTTTGGTATTAGTAGCGATGAAGCATTTATTGAGCATTCATACACGCTAATGTCAAAATAACGAGTTAAACTCTTACCTCAGTGATGTCATGAACACGAATTTAAAAAGGTTTCAGTATTCCTGTTAAGGCTATTCGACCGCGTTTTTTGATTTTCCAAAATATGCTATCAAGTAAAGACATAGTAAATGGCTTTGAAACCTGTCTCTTTTACAAAATCAAAACAATATTTTTTTTTCAAATTTTTCTGATCCGGTACATGGCCAATATCGCCACCTCAAAACAATTTCGAACTTGCCAAGGCGTATTTATATTCAACGTAGGGTGTTGTGTTTTATTACATTAATTTTCAACTGGTTTTCTAGAGGCTGACTGAGAGATTTTTTTTTACAATTGTCTTTCCAGCGAATTTTTTTCGTTTGGCGGTATTTTGTACCGATTTGTACCTCCAAACGAAAAAATCGCAGGAAAACCAATTGCTAACAAAAATATATTTTCTCTCAGTCAGCTTCTAGAAAACCAGTTGAAAATTAATATCACAATAACACAACACCCTACGTTGAATGGTGTGCCTTGGCAAGTTTGAAATTATTTTGAGGTGGCGATATTGGTCGTAAACCGGATCAGAAAATTTTGAAGAAAAATGTTTTTTATTTTCTTAAGAGCCAGGTTTCGAAGCCATTCACTATATTTTTACTTGCTAGCATATTTTGGAAAATAGAAAAACGCAGTCGAATAGCCTTAATGAGAACAAAGATATTCTTTATTTACTTTGGAAAAATATTTTGTAATTGCTACAACTTTATACTCAAAATTGTCTAGAACATAAACTCCGTCCTTGAGGCACCCCCATCTATTTCACCTCTGCACGTTACTGTTCCTAGGTCCGTACACGGTGTTCGCGCCTACAGACAAGGCCTTCCGCGCCCTCCTTGTACAGTTGGGAGGTCCAGAGAAAGCAGCAGACAAGTTCAGAGACAATCCTAGACTGTTGAGTGGGGTAAGTTCGTGTTGCAATATTCTTACACTATGATATAAAGACAGCATCCTTTTTCAACAACGCCTTTGGAAGACCTTAGAAGACAAGGTAAATGGGAGACTACAGCACTTGAACTGTAGGTGTTAATTACTTTTTTCAAAAGTAACATATATTAAACACATTTTTAATTTAAACGTTGTACCACGTATCCACGCTCGAGGATTTTAATGAAAAATGAATTTATGAAATTTAGTCTTAAAAGAAGACCTCCATAAATTGGAAATGCATTAATCAAATGTATGTATTTTAAAGTCACCAATATTTTGCATAAATGAATATAGCTTTAAATTCTTTAGTATATGCATGTGGTGCTCTGTAACATTCATTTACGAACACTTGTGACCAACTGAAAGCACATCAAACTGAGGCACAAAGTTAGGTGTTTTTTATGCCATTTCTGTAGAGAATACGCACATTAGACATGTTGTGCTACTGTTATAGCACTACTTAGTAAGCATTATAATTTCATTTCGCCAGTAGCACTCACGCGACCACTCTCCACCCACACACGTCAGCACTCAACAGTCGCTTTAGGGCTGAATAAATTGTGTGGCTCATTTACACCCACAAAATGCGACACGCCTAATTCTTATGTGGGCGGAATAATAAGTATGTGTCCCCTTTCTAGACACTGTTAAGAGGTATGTGTATCACCTGGAGCTAAAACAATTGCGGAAATAAACCTTTTGCGGATAATATTTACGCAATTGCTATGGGGACATAAAACTCTCACATTACTACTGCGTATATATTGATGCAATAGAAAATATCAATACAGAGTAAATATCACCAAATAACTTATACAAGTATCGATCAAATTTATAAAAAAATGTGTAGTGTACTGGCGTACAATAAATTTATGAACATTGATTATTATTATTATTATTATTTATTCATAAGTAAACATTACATAATATGTATCAGTTTAACAAGATGAAGTGGATGCAGGAAGCGAACCTGAAGTCTTTACACATTTGTGGCCTACATTCATCGTAAATGAAACTAAAATTAAAATAACAAACTTACAGAGAAGAAAATTATAAGATAAAAATTAATCAAAATACATTAAATTGATTAGAATTGATATCAGTCAAGTAATAAGAAACAAATTTATGAAACGTAAACGACGTACACTATCGACCATAAATCAAGGGGTATAGTTGTGTCCGAAGCATATGACCACATATAATATATTACAAGTCTTAATCTGTTATCTGTAGTATGGCTCTACGAGGACGTGGGTTCGAATCCCGCATTAGGCATGGGTATTTTGTTATCGTCCTTCAACGTCATCTACCATGTACCACTCATCGTCTCGAATAGCATTATTGCATTAATATGAGACGTCAAGCAACAGAAATCATAATCCTCAATCAATGTTACTTTCGAATCTTCTTCTTCGTAACTTAATTTCAATGTTGTTTCCCCACTATGAAGTATATTTGTGTATTGCGCCTTTAAGCAGTTCTAACAGTGTACCGTCTTGCCCCAGCTCTTGCTCCACCACATAATCCCCGGAGCGTTCACCTTGAGCTCGCTGCAAGACGAGATGACGGGGGTGAGTCTGGCCGGGACGCAGCTCAGGGTCAACGTCTACCCCGTCCAGGACGACCAGTGGAATGACTTAAGGGTGAGTTTCTCAGACGACCTGCAACAAAAGGGTAGTTTAGGGACATTTTGTAGTAGACCGCCACTAGGTATATTGGAGTAAAGACAATTGTGAAGGGATGTCCAACACCTATTTAAGATGACTCAATCCCTTTCATTCGCATTAACGACCGAGGAAAATCCCAGAAAAAAACTTCAGTCAGGATTTGCTGGTCTCGACGTTATTTAAACCGGGACCTCCGAAAACAGAGAAATGAACTAGAAAATGAAATGAACGTTTGGTGTTTTACTTCCAGTAGGTATAGGCCTAATTGCAACAAATAAGCGACATCAACTGGGAGTGGCACATACAGTTCCATAGGGTTGAGGGTTATAGGGCCAGATTGATCCGAGGGACGTGGGTTTTGAGTCTCATCATCTTTCCTCACTCAAAGTCACGGAGTGCAGTATTGTATTTATTGTATTTTATGTATATATTTGTAATATATTTATTTATTGTATTTTATGTATATTTTGTAATATATTTATTTATTGTATTTATGGACCTTGGCAACAACAATAATATTTAAAACTGGTTAGGGTTGACGTACTTATTACTGGACGATTCGTTTTTTTCATTCGGGAGATGGCGATCAATGACGTAGGCTCTCGAGTAGAATTCAATTGGTTCATTTCAAGAGGTCAACACAAAGTATTGTCACACCTCTATAATATGTGTTGTAAAGCATACCTAGGGTGGTAACAATATCCATACCATCGACAGTGATAGCTCCAGCGTATAGCGTGTGATACTTTGATTTGGGAGGTCATAAGTACTAATCCCTCCACCGAAAATAATGACTAACAGTTATTTTTGCGAATGTTGAGATTGAGTCCGTTTAAACATTCCTCGGTCATTTTCTCCATAACTTTCCTAAATACCTAGCTAGGAACCTCAAAAACACTCAATGTTAGCCGTCAATATATTTTTGTCAAAATTTGCTGCGCTTTGGCCTAAAACCCACCACAGATAACTAACTTGTAAATTAATATACATAATATACATTCACATATTGTTTTTAAATTTTAAAGTGAAAAAGGTTTAGTATACACTACTCAACCGCCCTGGCATTTTAAGTGTACACTCCGAAAATAAGCGAGAAAATATGGGTCAGTTTATACAATGGACTATACATAAGAACATTCTGAAGATTATGAAGGCTAATATTATGTAAATTGTAGACTTTTAACCGAATACGAGTAATTACTTTTTACTAAGCCAACTAGTTCCCACAGACCTACACGTCAAAACAGAAACATATAATTTCTACGCCGACATTTGAGAACTGATGAAAGCGATGAACAAGTCTAGTTGATGGAAACCATAACAACTTTTATAATGTGCCGCTTCGTGGTCAAGATAATATCCGCGATTCTGTTGGTTGAGCTTGAAACCTTTATTAGTTTAAACGCACATCAGCTTTAGTTATATATACTGCCTTTCAATTGGTAGTTAATTTGTAAATGCATTATTAAATGTTTAGAATTAATGTTAAGTTTTTACTTTTATACATTCTGGAACAAAACCCGAATCTCTCTTTGGTGATGTGCTTCCTTCCTATGGCAGAGTATATAGTCTTCAGCACTCAGTGTTGCAAAGTGACAAGCTACCCTTCTATTGGTTAAGCCTATTGTTCAGAGTTTGTCTGATGGTGATCAGCAGCTACAGCCCTTAGCAAGGTGACATAATGTCTTGCTATTGGTCAGCCTACAAGTGCAACCCCAACTGTTGAGGTGTGGTCTGTCACATTAACTAGCTTGTACCCTGAGTATTTACGTGACTGTTTCCTATTGTTACCTACACCTCAGAATTCAAGGACCATCTCTCTATCCGATTGGTCTAGCTCCCACCCTCAAAATTCCAAGGTCAAATGTCTTCCTATTGGTTGGGCCTACAGCCCTCAGAATTCTAAGGTAACATACTCTCTCCCTATTGGTCGGCTCTATGGCCTCCAGTATTTCAAGGTCTCGCATCCTGTCTCCCTATTGGTCGAGCCAACTACCCTCAGTTTTCCAAGGTCTCGCATCCTGTCTCCCTATTGGTCGAGCCAACTACCCTCAGTTTCCCAAGGTCTCGCAATGTCTCTATTGGTCTGTCTCACACCGATTTGCAGGTGGTGACTATCAACGGCGCGGAGTGTGACTACTCTCTCCCTATTGTCGAACTAGAGTTTCGTATTCCAGGCATACGCTGTCTTCTTTGGTCTTGCTTACAAACACCCCGACTGTTGCAGGTGGTGACTATCAACGGTGCGCGAGTGGTGACGGACAAGAAGGACATCGCTCTGCCCCACGGAATCGCCCACGCGGTCGACAGGGTCATGTTCCCACTTCCGGTTGGTGACCTCATCTCAACCCTCCAGTCGGACCGAGCGAGGAGGTTCACGAAGCTGCTCAAAGCCCTGGAGACGGCCGGCCTAGGGGAGACACTCACTAGTAAGTGTTACGTCATAGTTTCAGGGGTGTCTAGGTAAGACACTAACTAGTGAGTATTACGTCATTGTTTGAAGTATGACGTAGGGGTGTCATGAATCTCCTCAAAGCCATGGAGACCGCCGGCCTAGGGGAGACACTAACTAATAAGTATTACGTCATAATTTCAAGTACGACGAAGGAGGTTGACATCATGAATCTCTTAAGCCTTGAGACTTCCTATCTAGGAGAGACACACGTCAATAATAGCCAATATTTTTTGGTCAAAATCCTCCAAGGTCACGGGGCATAAATATCGTCCCCATGTTATTTCTTATGGGAGATTTATGCCGATGGGACCTAGCTCGACAATAATTAAATTTGTCAATTTTTTTTTTTTGGGGGGGGGTCATGGTGGCTCCAATAATTCTTCTGTTACTTTGTTAATTCATAACTAGTTAGTATGAATGAAATACATTTTTTGAGTTTAGTGGGTGAATACCCCTTTAATAAAATAGCCTCTATGTAAATTTTAATTTTAACACCACATTTTTTTTATATAAAATTGTTGGAACAGCCAAACCTACTACTCCCAGCACTGCGTTGTGCATGAAGACGACAAGGGTGATATTATTAGAATGGTCAATCAAGGCAAGTACATCGCAAAATATTGTTCGTCTTGTCATTTCACATCCCAGCAAAGAAATTCTTTCTCGCTAGCTATATTGTAATTAAAAGTTGTACTTAGTTTATCTCTCGACGCACACGATTTGTTAACACCGTGTCAAGTAAGAAAGCGTTTTCCCATAGCAAGTAGACAACGCTACGCGGCTAGCGCATACGCACGCACGCACGCGTGGGCACTGGTGCGTGACCATACTACGCTCAGCCTGGCTCAGCGGTAGCGTGCGAGACTCGTGCGGGAGGGCGTGGGATCGACGGCAATCCTGACTGAAGTTGTTCGTGGTTTTCTCACGTTTGAAGCCACAACAGCCATTTGACAATACTTTACACGGACATTGTTGGCTCAAGCGCCAAGTTCGAGACTGATTCGAAAGGTCCCGGGTTCGAATCTCGTCGAGACCGGCTATCCTGACTGAAGTTTTTTTATAGGTTTTTCTCAGTCGTTGATGCATGTGTATCCTACAGCGGGCATCATACAAAAAAATCACAAACTTAACGGAACCCTTTGAGCACAGATTTGAGTTGAAGAGAAGGAAATATTTGTCTTCCAATCTCTATTGTTTCAATATATATTTGGTAATTATTATCTTTCCACAAACAGATAACAATCAGGTTGAGGGGAGCATCAACTACAGATAGGCAGCCTTTTTTGGCTAAATAATATTAATATTAATTTTTGATAATGTATATCTATGTCATCTTAATACAAAAGTCTCCTATTAATTCAATTTCTAAAGAGCCCTAAAAATCCCCATTTTGAGTAGGCAAATTTGAATACAAATGAATTTAACATCGAGTCCTATACCCAAAGTTTCTTCAAGAACTTCATCAGAAGTTTAAATAAAACATACATTTTAATTAACCGAGTTTGAATTTACAAGGGTTCACTTAATATGTGTACTTGGATTCTAGAAAATGTACCTTAGGTCTATACTGCAAAACATGTGCGCACATATTAGCGTAGTTAAGATATATGGTCTATACTGCTAGACTTTTGCTCACATATTAGCGTAGTTAAGATATATCGTGGAACAATTTGAAAGATTCAATTCAAATACTTTCCGAACAAAAACTGTTTGCCAAGATTTCTGAATTCACCTACAATTAATACAATTAAACTGTAATGCTCTACGGTTTCAAGAATGTTGTAGCAATTTAACAGTAAATCAAAGAAGAAAGCTCGATCTGTGCCAGTATGCCATTCAATTTCCAGTTCGTTTGTATAGGAGTAATTATCAAAAGTACTTTATTTGCATGTCTCTTATTTAATATTTTTACAAAATAATTATTTCTCACCACTTTTAGAACTTTCCTTTCCTATGCATCTCTCGCCGTTCCATTAACACCTGTATCTCTCTTCATTATCATATTATTCATGAATCGGACGTTGCATAAAGATAAGAGTTAAACAACGTTCATACTGTCGAGACGTTTAACACCTGTCGAGATCAAAGCATCTGTGAAAAGAGTGTTGGGTAAGACTCAGATGTTAATTGTATACACTTTGTATACACAGGATGATGAGTCACATTATTTCCTCTTTGTCGACCTCATTTGTATTCAATATCAACTTTGTAAGAATCGCCTTTCCAAATGAATGACAGGTCTGACTAACTAGCCGCCTTAGAGACAGGTTGTGGGAATATATACATTAGTGAGTGGACACAATTTCAATTATTTCTTGGTAAAAAAATATATATAATTTAAAAAAACTGGTTTATCGCCAATTTAAATGTTGTGAAGCTACATTAATATATTTTACTCACGCAAAAGTTAATTAAATTAATTTAAATAACAGCTAAAGGAATGTATAACGTTTAATTTATAAATTACTTTAAAATCATAAGTAATTAATAAGTAATTATAATTAATAATTATTTCACATTATGATAAATAAAAATCATTGCTCTAATTGTTCGTTCTCCAGTTCACATAGTCTTCGTGTTTTCTAATAATAAACGCGATATTATATAAATCTAAAGTTTCTACATTGCCATAAATACGTATTAATTTCATAAATGGGTAAACAATAAAATACACAGAATTTTGTAATTGCATTTTGTTCAGTTATATAAATTATTATGATTTTTAGAGCAAAACTAGTCAGTAAAAGGTTGCTTGCAGTCTTCAGTAGTCATCTATCACACGCTTCAGTTTCAATTATATTTGGGAAATCTGACTAGAGTGTCAATATTTTGGGGAGACTAATAAAACAAGAACAAAAAAAAAACATTTCAGCTACACAAAGCAAGTTATACAGTATTATATCTTCATTTGTTAAATAAGTAGGTTAAACTGCATTTGAAACATGAAAGCTACTCGGTTATGAATAGCTCCAACATCTGTTCATAATATAAATCGCTAAAACAATTAAGATACCTACCGATTTCAAAGACGTTCTCTTCTAATTTCCAGTATTTTTTCTTTGACTTACGAGTAAAAGTAGTCTTGATGTCTTCAGTTCAGACACCTCGCTTCGCAAAACCAGTTCTTGTGATTGAAAAAGTGTGGGAATATCAGAGCATATTTTCGCATCCGAAAGGTGGTACACTTCTTATACTCGAACTCGGAAGATAGTCTCGATTAAACGTTACGCCATCAGTTTATCGAACGCAGGTGTGGTTACGCGTGTGAATAACCACTACTGTTGACGATGAAGAAGTCGTATTAAAGAGAGCGGTATTCGCTACCACTTTCTAAATCTGTGTCTTCAATTAACGTAACCCCGTGAAGCATCGTAAGAGTTGTTTTAATTTAATTCGATTAGAACGTGAATTGTAATACGTAGATTCTTTCCAATGTTTAGTTATCTAACACTTGACGTTAGCAAACGTAATATGTGGACTGTAATTATTTTAACGTTAATTTTATTTCAGGACTAATAATGCGTAAGTGTTGATTGTTTTGATCGGTATTTTAAAGCATCCTGGACTACAGTAGCTCTACTTGTGGATACAGACAGATATTATATTAATCTTTTATTTATTTGTTTTTACAAACTAAAATTTAATACGCAAGTGCATGTATATTTTTATGTCTTTCACACCAACGAAAAATAATCTAAGAAAGTTTAACAATAAGGAAAATTGTACAAAATCCAATTTTTCAGTTGATTAATTACACAAAATATTATGAAAATGATCAGAGATACAACACATAAGCATTGACCGGCATATTATACCCTCAAAGAACGCAATGAAACCACGATACAATTATTAATTTATTGACATGACAAGCACATAGCTTATCATGCTGTCCTAATAATTCATTATTTTTTAATAGTACAATCTTGGAATAAGTACTAACTGAAGACATTCATGTTCCACGAGTTTTCTCGGAGAAAGGTTGAATGTTGAGGTAAAAGTCCTGTACAACAGTACTTCGACATGAACTTATCTCTTCATCTTCTCTCTCAATCTCAAGGGGGAAACTTTATACGAAAAACACCGTCAAACGGGGGCCTCATTCTATCTTACATATAGAAGGAATAGAAGCTAAAACCTGCATTTAATTTAGGCCACAAAAGTAATCATCACTTCTATGTATTAAAGTAAAATTGATTTCTACAATAAATTTAAAAAATTATAATGACGTAGGTCTGCCCACTGTAGGGCACTAATCAATTTTATACGGCACCACTTTCTTCAGATTCACCTTGATAATTAGGGTAGAGTGATGTGATGGGGATGTGCAAGGAAAATTTAAGAGCTCAACCCCAGGCATTCGCCTTAACGACTGAAGAAATCCTTAGAAAAAACTGTCAGTCAGGATTGTGGCTGGTATCAAAACGATGGCCTTTCCTAAATCAGATTCCCGCCACACTTTTATTATGTTCAAACAACGAATTCTTGGATGACTACTCCCAGAACACCAAAAATACAAGGAACCATGCCTTAACTTCCAAAGAGGATCAAATGAAGACCTGACCTCCACACTGTCACTGTCTCGTTGGTCCTGGTTAGAGTGTCTACTTCCAATGCAGAAAATCCAGGATTCGAATCCCTCTATAGACAGAAGATTGTTAACTTCCAATTCTTGGCTTAAAAAATGTGTTAGCTGTGACTTTGGGGGTCGTCCTATATAGCAACGAGGCCCATAATTAATTTTAAGGTTGTTCCGAATTATCCTTTCTGATTCTGGTGCCGTCTGCGGGTGGAATCGTGTCCAGCTTAATTGGTCGGTGTTTCCTATTTAAAATAGGGTACAAGTCTCTTGTTGGTAATTGTTCCTAGCCAATGGCGTAGTTACTGACAGGGTTATCTAAAGTCTGCTATTTTAGAGTCTCCCAATGAAAATCAGTTGTGTGTCCAAGTTAGTAAACTAAATACAAATTTATTATATTTATTACAATGTTAATATAATGTATGTGTCCAGGTTCCCCGAGCCTGACCCTCTTCGCGCCGACCGACGACGCCTTCTCCGTGATGACTCCAGAAGACTCCGAGCGTTTACTCACCGACCCAGAGATGGCGCGCGCGCTCGTCCTCCGCCACGTGGCGCCCGGCACGCTCTACAGCGCCGGTATGCGGTACTACCAGGAGCGACATTCCATGGTGGACGGACAGCCCATCACGCTCTACAAGAACGGAGGTGAGAGCAACGAGGTTTAGCGAGACGATTAGTATGTGTGGGAATAATTCATGAAGGAGACATTGTCGTGACGAATATCATTGAAAATAAGCTGTTGTGAATGGGGTCGGGCCGGGGGTGACCATACAGTATCAAGAAGGTCGAAAGAGGTGCAAATATTTTACTTCATTTGTTACATAGGCTCTCAGGTTACGTTTGAGGGAGGATGTGGATTAAAGTAATCCGTTTATTCAATATTATTGATACCGCATTGGAAGTTAGGGCAATTTGTATCATTTCATTGATACACCTAAGAATAAAACTTGTTGATACAAGTACGATTTGTTTCATTGTTGACTGATGATATCTATATATATAATATGTAACGACCATGTCCATAGCCAATAGCTCAGTGTAGCTAAACAGAAAATAATAATAAGAGTTTAATCTGTGAAGAGGGTTCACAGACAGGAAAAACGATTAAATAAATACATCTTTCAAATATTTTCAGAATCTTTTGTGTTGGTACATGACGTGCAATACAATACATTAGAATATAATGTGTGAATGATTCTAACGAAGGCTCGTTTGTGTTCCAGGCAACATCAAGGTGAACACTGCCAGCGTGGTGACCTTCAACACCCCCACAACGAACGGGGTTGTCCACGCCATCAACGGCCTCCTATAAAGACCATTTCATCCCCCGTGAGCTCGCATCGTCAGCCGGTAGCCATAGGTGTTTTCTTTTCTACCGCACTCGCCATGGCACAACGCCATTGCCACGGTAAAAGGCAGGCAACCAATCTGAAACGAGTAGGTTAGCAATTAACAGTGGGAAACTCATCCTTTTTAATCATTTATCATTGCTTTAACATTTTAAAAGCCAATTCATGATCTATATTGATGAAATCAATATTTATGTCTTTAAAAACAACACAACTTTATTAGAATCTTTAAAAAATTTGTATGCATACAATTTTCAAAATTAAACACTTCCATTTCAATCAAGTATATTATTTTGTAGTATCTGTTTCCAATCTAAAAAATTGCATTTACTATCATTCTTGCACTCGTAATGGCAAAATGATGGTGTCTGAAGTGATAGCTAAAATCAATATAATCGCAATTTTGCCAAGAAAATTTAAGAAAATTATCTTCACAATCATAATAATAATAAATATCCTACCCTTTATCCAACAATTAAGTAGGGGGTGGGAGGTTCCCACTAAACTCTTGGGTCCCAGGACTATCGAAGTCGGCTAGCCATGCCTGATGCTTCACCAATAATTTCTCGTTCTTCTTCGTCCTTCTCTTCTTCACTTTCTTACTTTTACAATATTGTAAAGTAACATTCAGAAATGCAAAATGATTTACAAGTCGTTTTGTAGAAAGCCACGTGTAAAGTGATTTTGTAAAGGCCTACATTCATATTTTACTACATGTTTTTGTCAATGTAAACATTATATTTCGTTTTTATTATTATTATTTCTTCTCTCAATTCTACACTTCAGACTACGTACATGTATGAGTATTTGTTTGCCAAATCACGTTAGGGTTAGTCTTGTTACGCTTCTTGTTTTACTTCACGTAACTAATACAAATGTTTGTTACTTTCCGCAGAAGTTTCTTCTTTATAAACGCTGATAGCAACTTTGTAGATCATGCATGACCCATTATTATCCTTCCAGTCATTCCCAGAGTCAGTAAAACGCCACACCGACCGGACGGTGGCTCGAGGGGTCTGAATACGGCACTTTTCACTCAAATAACGGTAACTGGACTATAGATGACGTACGGAAATATTTATTACTAACTATTTGGTGTAGTTATACCTTTAATCGTGCCAGCGTGAAGCTGGACGATACAAAAGTAACTAGAAAATAAATGATTGTGAAACAACTCAAAATCATTGTTGTATATAGAAATTAAACGTTGTTATGCATTGTTATTAGACTTAATTACATACAATGTAGTATACCATTGAAAATAACAGCAATATTGATTTACAATGTGTGTCAGACACTTTGAGAATAGTATTGTATTATATCTTGGTATGTTTGGTATTATGCAAGGCATGTTCCACAGTTGGGGAATAAGTTATCTTGAATTAATTCAATGACCATAGGAGATTAGGGTATGTATTTGTTTGTATGATATTAATTTTTTATGTTTTGTATAGAAAATAATAAAATATGTACTGATCAAGTGATATATTAATTTATCCTTTTTTTATTTGTTCCTATGTAACCAAAAATATTGATAGCACAAACCCCCGTCTGGGTCCGGGGTGGAATTTAACCCAGAGCATTCCTATACTGATAGCAAAAAGGCGATTAAATCTATTAAACAAAACAACAACATCTCTTAAACATCTCTGCTTACTAACTGTAGTAAGCAGAGATGTATTTTACTCTTCAAGACTAGAGGTGAGCTATACTTGCTTCAACGAAAGTATGCAGATGCTCTGTTAGTGGTGGGGGTAGAATGAATGCGCAGTAATTGGAATGTCGAATTTGTGTATGAAAGAGAAATGTCTTTTACCAACGCAAGCAAAAATTACCTGTGCTAGATCACAGAGTTCCTCCGTGTGCTATAGATCCACGCTGAGCTATCGTGAATAGAATTGACAAAGTTCTTGTGTTGGGAAAACAATTTCAAGCCACCTGCATTCTTTCGTTGGGACCACTATATAATATGTGTCGTTGTCGTTTGGGAATCCCTCCCCCCACATCTCAAGGATTTGTTTGTATCTGTCCAGCACGGGTCTGTACTTCCCACAACCCACAGGCTTGTTACGTTTTGAAAAGTGGGGGGGTCAAATCCATCAATAGGTTTTGAGGGTGGTACCTGGGGTCTGGGACGAAGCCCCAGCCACCGGAGGCCGTTTTGCCGAAGTCGAAAAAAAATTTCACCATACTACAGTTATTTCGTCATGTTTTAACTGCACTCGAACTCTGTAAACGATGTTTTACAGCAACTATATGCGATCTAAAAATTAAAAAAATGAACGTGAAGTGGCCCATTTTAGTAAATTTCAACCTAATTTTGTATGTACATTTTTAAAATGACGAAGCATACAGGCAAACATATTCGTTTTACCAGTGTGACTGTCGAATTGTATAAGTGTATGTGCATATGTACTACAGAAGTGGTAGGGTCAGCGTGAAAAGTGGGGGGGTCAGAGTGAAAAGTGGGGGGGTCAATTCCCCCCTTCCTACGCGCCTGCGTTCAGAGTTTATCAACAATATTTCTTACTTCCTTGGTGTTGAGCTTTATGTTACAACATGGTGGTACTAGGATAGGTACGAGGAACGGGTAAGAATCAGTGGATGAACAACGATGTGTGTATATATATTATGTTAAATTCGAATCATCTTGTCTTACTAAAAAAACTCATCACCAATTGATAACCAAATAATAACTTCTTGTAAACCATAATAACCAATTGATAACCATTTGTAAACTACTAATAACCACCAAAGAGGCTTGTGAAATGGATGATAACCAACTGTAAACCATTTAATAACCATTTGATAACCTATTGCAAACCAGAACATCACCAATTGACAACCATGGTTATTATAAACCTTTTAATAACCATTTGATAACCATTTGTAAACCTCAACTAGTAATAACCAAATGATCACCATGGTTATTAATTGGTTTACAATAACATGAAGAACATATACAAGCCTTATCAATATAGGCCCTACTATCAATATATTTTGTTAATTTGACAAAATATATCTTTATATGGTCACCTGCAATGCATGCAATTTTAAAAATAAAGACAAACACAAAAGCTGTAGGCCTATTTTGCACTGTGTAATAATGGCATAAGCTAGAAAGTCATTATTTTTTTTCAAAATACACAAACCTCTAGGTCTAATTATTTCTAGCACAGCATAATATTATTAAAACAGTTTATTTCATAAGAATAATTAATTAATTAATACTCAAAGGAAGAGAGAGTCAGTTGGAAGCAGCAGAGATGAAGTTTTTAAGAGTATCAAGGGAGTTACAAAACTGGACAGGATTAGAAGCAACGTTATAAGAAAGGATTAGGTCTGGAGAAATTGAGGTTTAAATTAGGAAGGGAACGTTTAAGATGGTTTGGTCATATGAAGAGGATGGAAATGGATAGGATCCCAAGACGAAACTTCGAAGCAGGAGAGGAAGGTAAAAGAAAAGTAGGAAGACCGAGAAAAAGATGGGGAAGATTGATCGAAGGAGACGTTGAAGAGAGAGGTGAATCGTGGAACCAGGTGACGAAATTGAAGCTGTGGGAGGACAGGAAAGAATGGAGAAAATTGGTGGAGAAGCAGATGCAGGATGAAGATGACGATGAAGATGATGATGAAGAAACGCTGTGCCTGGCAATCTCGGCAAAAAATAGTTTCGTGCCCTAGATATCGGTGTGAAGAACACCACTCAACCCGACATTGTTGGAAATGAGTTTAGATGATTATTATTATAATGATAGCAATTATCGTAAAAATTTGCCCCGACTGGGCTCGAACCCAGAACCTCCGGCTAACATGACCGATGCTCTTCTAATTGAGCTATCGGTTTTGTTTGTTATCATTAAACGAGTAGGCCTATGTCCTGAAAGCAGGCTTGGCTATTGTACCACCTCTGGCCGATAATTTGAAGTCGAAGAAACATGCCTGAAAAGTTTGCTGAATGAAAGAAGGCCTTTAAAATAACAGGAAAAAATGTGAATTTTTTGGGGCGGGACATAACTTCACTATTGGAAATTAGATTTAGATTTTTGGACAATAGTGTACACATCAAATCTAGATCAAAATTAAATTTTGAGAATCGGTTTTCTGGACATAGTTTCTAAACACCTTTAGCTATAACTTAAGCTATAGCTAAAATAGTTTTCTGAAAATAACAGTTGGTGTACGATTTTTTTGTCAAACGGTATAGATACGAGTTTTTTTTTCAGTTTTTGTACCGTTTGACAAAAAAATCGTACACCGCAACTGTTATTTTCAGAAAACTATTTTAGCTATAGCTTAAGTTATAGCGAAAGATGTTTAGAAACTATGCCCAGAAAACCGATTCTCAAAATTTAATTTTGAACTAGATTTGTTGTGTACACTATTGTCCCAAAATCTTAATATAATTTCCAATAGTGAGGTTATGTCCCGCCTAAAAAAATTCACAATTTTTTTTCTGTTATTTTAAAGGCCTTCTTTCATTGCCTGATTGCAAATTAAGCCTATCTTAAACATATTGTTAGTTGTAGTTTAAAAAAGTTTAATTCTAAGTGGTGAATGTCAATTAGCCTTCATAACATTGTTTTTGTTCCGCTAGTGAATACCCCTAAACATAAGTGACGGAGTTGCATATATTTAGACATTAATCAATAAAATTTGACAGCTTGATGCTATTGTTCTTAATGCTAAAATCAGTTGAAAATTTTAATTGTACATTGGAGCGAATCCTTTGGCAGTACTTAAGCATGTTCATTATGCTTTGTGCAAACTAATTGACCTGAACCATTAGATATTCTCTTCTATGTCAACACCATACTAATTGCAAATTAAATTAAATTAAATTCTTCAAACTCTGTACTCGGATTAAATGAATCATTTCCAATCGCTTGCCTAGACAACTGTGACATAAACATGAGCCACGTAAAATTATCCGAAGAAGATTTGAACAAGTTGGGAAGAAATACATTGAATCGGGAAAGTGGGATTAAGTGTGAAAAATACAATTGGGGAAGAAAATATAAATGTGTCAAAATCTTGGCACTCGCCATATTTTTGGCTTGTGCTATACATAACGGGTTAAATAGCACTAAAAGTGGTAAGTTATTGCTTAATAGATGGATATATATTTTGTGGTTTTTTAAATAATAAAATGTTTCACCGTGCACGAAACTGTGTTTTGTCACTGTTTATGAATTTCTATGTTTACAGTTCATTACCTTTAATTTTTATCAAGTTAGTTATTTTAAGCACATTATTATTATTTATAACAATAATTCATATTGTAAACACCATGTAAGACTTATATAGTGTTATGTAGGACCTTGAAGGTTGGATGGAAGAAATAATAATAATAATAATAATAATAATAATAATAATAATAATAATAAAATAATAATAATAATAATAATAATAATAATAATAATAATAATAATGAATATATAATAATAATAATAATAATAATAATAATAAAGGAGTATTTATTTTAATTAAACGCTTTACTAGCCTTAATCCCGCATTGTAATAAAAACTTTAATCAATCAATCGATCAATCAAATATCAATTATCTTTAAGTCATTATTTTCTAGACGGTATTGAGGTCAGCTAGGCCATTATTTGAAGCCAGCCTAAGCTTACATTAAGTACAATTTTCCGCAGGATGTTGGATACAAAAAATATAAATCATAATTCACAAATAAGCATTTAAGGATATTGAGTTTACATTTTTACAGTACATGCAATCTTTTATTTCAAATAGCTTTGCTCCTTGTACGGTTACTCCTGACACAATCTTGTGTGGGCTCCATCTTAACTTAAAATTATTGACTCTTTTGTAACCAAGTCCATTTGGTATTCTAATGCTCTTCCAGGCATGGATTCCTGCAGCACCCTCCTAACCAACGGCTCGTACAGAGGTTATAAGGAATGGCAGCCAACAGGATGTATGATGCACAACTACACCAGCTCCGAAACCAAGAACTGTCTTAGATATGTCAGTCACAAGGAGGGGCCCATCCACTTTGTCCTTGGTGGTGAATCACGGACGAGAGAGCTATACTATACTTTCGTAAATTATATTGATCCGAGGACACCATATTCGGTGCTTAATATGCAAGAGAAAAAAGATGATAGGAAATATATAGACCACAAAATTCAGTTCTTTGCTAATTACTTTTGGAGTGACTATGATCATAGCAGAATGACGGACTCTTTAAAAGTCTTTCAGGTAATATATAACAATTTGAAATTGGTTTCTTTTATCAATGTAAAGATTTTTTGTATGAATAAGAATATATATATATATATATATGGATAAAAACAAGGATCTTGGGTAAAACCGCGTCGAAAATTCGACGCGGTTTTACGTTTTTATTCTATGACGGGCCGCGAAAACCTACAACAATCCATATATATATAGGGTATATTATGTTATTTATTTGAAGTAACAAACAGTTTTGAAAGATCTGCCCCGACCGGGGATCGAACCCAAGTCCTTCGACAATTGTTTTCACATCAATGATAAGTGCTAAGGTGAGGCCATACACACTAAGGTCTGCTAAAGGGGAAAGGAGTAATGCAGCGCAGTGAACAGTGCTTTCTTTTAAAATCGTTGTTACTTTGAAAGGCGACCTAGAAAATGATCGACGACTGTTTGAAAAGTATAATTATTCATTTTCATTCAAACATGTACTTATAGGAGTATTCACCCGCTAGACTCAAACAATATATTTCATTCATACTAACTAGTTATGAATTTACAAAGTAAAAGAAACATTATTAGGGCCACCATGACCGCCCAAAAATGTCAAACTTGGTTATTTTCGAGCTAGGTCCAATCGGCAAAAATCTCCCATAAGAAATAACATGGGGACGATTTTTATGCCCAGTGACCTTGGAGGATTTTGATTCAAAATCTAATGGCCATTATTGACGTACGCGAAAACTTTTTCTGTAAATCCGCTATTTTTTGTGATTTGTACAAGTGGTTCGTTCAAAATATGCTGATTAAAGGGGTATTTAACCGCTAGACTCAAAAAATATATTTCATTCAGGCTAATTAGTAATGAATTTAGCAATCAACAGAAAAATTATTGGGGCCACCATGACCTCCCAAAAAATTGTCAAGAATGATATTTTTAGAGCTAGGTCCCATCGGCAAAAATCTCCCATAAGAAATAACATGGGGACGTTCTTTAAGCCCCGTGACCTTGGAGGATTTTGATAAAAAAAAAATTGGCCATTATTGACGTACTCTACAGCCTTTTCTGTAAATTCTCTATATTATGTTTTGTAATTTGGGCAAGTAGTTCGGTCATAATATGCTGATTACCAAGTTGGGGTGTGATTTTGGAATGCATATTTCTGCGTGTTTGAGGGTATATTTGGGCACAGTTTCAAGACACGATGTTATAAAGGGGCATTTTAGATTGGTACTATGCTCTAGTATCTATGTGGACCAAAAAAGAAGCAGGTTAAAGCCGATTTAGGAAATTTTCCAAAACACCAATTTTCGCCAATTTCTGGATCAAAAAAATTAAAAAATTCGTGTTAAATCACAGTTACAAGATATAATTTTTTAAACGGTCATTTAAGTGTAGTATTGTGCTATATATCACGTGGTAAAAAATAATTTTTGGGGTTTTTAGCCCCTTTAACAGGATAAAACTAATTTTCGAAATTCCCCAAAACGCCATTTTTGCAAATTTTAGGATAAGAAAAGTAAGAAAATTTGTGTTAAATCACAGGTACAAGATTTTAAAAAAATTAAATATAATTTAATTATAGTTTTATGCTACAGATTATGTGATAGAAAATTATTTTTGTGGGTAACACCAATTTTGAGTCTCCAATGCTTCATGGGATGCTGCGAAATACTCGGGCAATTCGAAAAAATTGTTGATTTAGACGATTCAAATCACTCAAGAATAATTTTCAATCAACTTCTTTCTGTAAATAGGTAATAAATTTATTTCATATAATATATATATTTTTTTTTTAAATACTTGCTTGTGATTTGTTTTCAAGGACAAATTCCAACATCAGCCCACGTTAATAGTAGCAGCAAACGGTGGATGGAACTTGGCATTTGGTAGTATAGAAAATCACACAAGACAATTCGACAATTTTACTGAGATAATGAATGGATTTTCCGACAGTCGGACTAGGATTTTATGGAGGCTTGAAGAGGCAGTTGACACTGATGCGCTAGAAATCGGTGGCTGGATGCAGCCAATAAGGTACGAGGCCTTTAACGACGTTCAATTGAGGTAATGTAGACACTGATATGCTAGAAATTAATGTCTGGATGCAGGCCAAATTGATACGAGGCCTTTTTAGAGTCATTTTTAAAAACACCCGAAGAAAGTGAGGCAAACACAAATACTTGATAGTATAATAATATCGAGGTCGTTGGACATGTGCTCTCTCAATATGGGTATCAAGCGTGCAATTTATCTGTCCTGCAAATAGGTATGCCACCCAAATGATCTTAAAATAAAATCTTTGAATTTCAAAATGTATAAATTTACGTATTGTCACCGAGCTTTACTTGATTAATTTTATATTGAACAATGTCACAGGCATTGAACAACAGCATAGTTGAAATCTGGTCCAGTTCTCGGCTTCTCACTCTTGGAGATATTCACGGATTCAGGGATGGACTGCATCTCGATAAAAATGGCTTGAATATTAACAGACAGGTAGGAAACGAATTAAACTTATTAAGTATTTATTTAATAATGATAATCCATATTCATTTCCAATAATGTAGGGTTGAGTGGTGTTCCTCACATCGATAACTAGGGCACAAAACAAATTTGTGCCAAAACTCCGGACTCAGCATTCCTTCATTTTTATCGTCGTCTTCATATTCAGCTTCAGCTTGCATCTGCTTTACCACCAGCTATCCCAATCCCTTCCAGTCCTCCCCCAGATACACTTCACTCACATAGTTAATACATTTATATTATATACCTTGTGGAAAAATATCGAAAGAACATAAAATATCTTGATTTAAATAGTCGGGGAAATGCACATATTTCATACAATCTAGGAATTTAAAAAAATTCTCAATAAGAACCAGTTAAAAGTTAAGACGTCCGCCCAGCAAGCGAGAACTCGGATAAGATCCTTGGTAGAGTTATATTAATTACTAGCTTACCCGCCGCGCGTTGCTGCGACGTATGCCAGAACCCTTACGGTGTCGAAGTCAATTGATTGGTGAGTCCTCTTTGCAGGCAACAATCACCACGTGGAGGAGTAACAACAAAATGGATAGCATAGAAACCTGCCCTGTGAAAAAATACATATATGTGACAAGTTTCATGGAGATCGGATGAATGGTGTAGTATATATTATATATATGAAAACGAATGTATCCTCTTTGCAGACACCGATCACCACGTGGAGGAGTTAAAACTAAATGGATAGCATAGAAACCTTCCCCGTGAAAATATACATTTGTGCGCCAAGTTTCATGGAGATCGGATGAATAGTGTAGTAATGCATAAAGGACAAACAGACAGATATACAGACAAACATACAAAGATTTGATTTGATTTATAAAGATAGATAGAAAATAATCTGTATTGTATTTAGACAAACAGAATGTCGTTTCAGATTTTACTCAACTGGTTCTGCAATGATTACATGGACTACGTAGATGGTACTTGCTGCAGGACCATCGCGCCTAACACGCATGCACAGATGAATATCTTCTTTGTACTAGGGTCAAGGTAAGACACGATTATAATAATATCCTACCTTATTTCCAACCTTGATGTCGGGTAGGGAGTGAAGGATCGTACCAAATTCTTGGGCCACCTGGGTTTATCGAATGAGGTTAGCTCTGCCTGACGATTCCCCCACCTAGTCTGTTCTAGCTCTGTATTATCTTCTTCACTTTCTTCTTCCTCAAGAACCTCCTCCAGTTTTTTCAAGATTTTCTTTTTCCAACCATCTTTTATGGCAAACCCTTTCCCAAGTTATTTTTCTTTCTTCACATCCATCGCTCAAACCTCTTCCCACCTCAGTTGGAGCTTTGCGCTTTTTCTGTTTGTTTCCTGCGTTTTGTTCATACTGCATCTTCGTAATCCTGTCCTGCATCATCTTCCTATGTCCAAACAACCTTAGTCTTTCTTTCCCTAGCTAAAGCTTTAAATCTCTACTCCTAGTTCCTTTCTGACTTTTTTTCAGGTCCCTCTAGCCTCTAACCCATCCAAGTACTAGGCAGTTTAAACTTCGCCCAATTAAAACTTCAGTCGGTTCAGAATTGGATCCGTTGAGATTATTTAGGCGGTAGAAGCTCTCCTCTTGAAGGAGGATTCCATTCATAAAAATATTGATCAATGGTGATGTACTGGTCCAATTTTCATGAATATGCCAGACATTATTTTAGTTATTTGACTCTCAATATGTTGATAACAAAGGTGTAAATATGTGATACTTATTTCATCCAAAGAAGAATCCTACACCATCACAACAAGCCAGCGTCTTTCTGTTTCAGTATTGTTACTGCAGTCATGATGCTTCTATGGAAGGGTATAAGATCTTGTTCCAGACGCAACCTCATCGCCTACACGCCCCTCACTGACACCAGTGAGCCAAAGTCAGGACAAGACCCCTACAGTCTGGTGACGTCACTGGCCAAGCTCGGCCTCATCATGGCTTACTTCTTCCTGTGCGATCGGACCGACTTCTTCGGCAGAGAGAACAGACATTTCTCCTATAGTAACTTCTTCTTACCGCTCGGCTGCTTATTAGCGCTCGGGCTGGCGTTCACCAAACAAAGCAAATACTCCCACGTTCTAAACAGGGACCAGACAGACGAGTGTAAAGGTGAGAACCACTTATAATTTTTAGAATTATTTTGCACTGTATTGTCCATTTTGATGTTTTCTTTATCTTTTCGTACTCCGCTGACTTTCTTACCTGGATTTCATAGCTTCTGATGAAGTTACACATTTACACAAGTTGATTTGGCATACTCAATGCAAACCTTTTTAAGAAGCATTGACATTAATTCTATTGTAAAAAAAAAGTAACAAGAGTGTCCAGTTAGGTTCAACCAGCCTATACAAGTATCACACTGAAGTGCCTGGTTGACTTATGCATCAGAACAACTAAACAAATCTGGTTTTGTAATAGAAACGTCACACGTTATATTATTTTCCAAAATTATAATATGTCCTAATAAAAAAAACACCACCAAACGTTCTTTCTCGCATAAGACAAAAGCTGGAAATAAGAGTTACTTGAAGCTCGTAATCATTTTTCTTCCCAGCCTCCCAACTATCTCCAAAAAAAGAAAACATAAAACTTGTTTTGTAATGCACGTAAGTAAGTCGTATTGTGCTGTGTCCTGCAGGTTGGATGCAGCTGGCTATCTTGGTCTACCATATTACGGGGGCGAGTCGGGTTTTGTCAATCTACAAGAAAATCCGTGTTATTGTGTCTGCTTTCATCTTTCTATCTGGTTACAACCACATGTGTCATTTCTTGCGCACGGGTGAAACAAGCGCTCTTCGATTACTACAGGTGAGGGTTAAAAAAACACTTGGATATCCATACTTAGCTTGGTGATACTTTGGCTACCGCTTCCGAAGCTATGTCAGCAATGTTAGCCAGTATTTTTAAGATGACCTATTTCGAAACACCTTTACACATCTCTTTGTAATTAAATACTGACAGGACTTGACATACGTCCAACTCTGTTTCTACTTGGAACAATCTCATAACTCTACTACTTTGTGCCCTAATATCTGTTCTAGGTTATGTTCCGACTGAACTTCATGGTAGTCATGCTGTGTTTCTGCATGGACCGACCCTACCACCTCTACTACTTTGTACCCCTCATATCGGTCTGTTACCTGATTGTCTACATCGTAGTCGTGATTCCACCTCATGTAACTGAAGCCACTTCCAAGGAAAACCGTATCCTCTACCTGTGGCTCTTAGTGAAGTTTCTGGGACTATTTTCCTTGATTACTGTGGTGTACTATTTAAGATGGGTATTTGATGCGGTGTTTGAGAGCTGGCCTTTGAATGCTCTCTTCGCTGATGCTGATGGTGGAAGCAACGAGTGGCGGTTTCGCTGGAATCTTGATCGATACAGGTATTCAATACAAATGGGCAAATATATTGAATTTAAGGATCTCACTTGGCAGAGAGTGCCTTACTTAACTCCTATCCCACCGAGCCGAACACTTAATAACTATTGGATTGGTGGTGCACAATTATCTAAATGGGTAGAATTAGACCCTTGCTCATTCCAGCAATAGGTATGTTGTTGACTGTTCCATCCATTTATATCTTAAAAACCCTTTCGGACCCAAGTTTAAAAAATTAATCTAAATTTTGTCATTTTAAGCAATTTATTCAAATTTCAAATTTCGAAAATTTGTTATGATTTTCAAAAACTTTTTTAATTGAATGTTGGGAAATTTTGTCGTTTGAATGAAAGCTTCATTTAAGTAAAATTTCAAATTTGAAATACATTCCTAAAAATATATTTTTTTCTAATTTTCTTGTGCATATTTCGTAGTTTTTGTTTCTTAAAACAATAGCAATACTAGAGATTTATAACATTTCCTGGTCAAAAAGATTTTTTTTCCATTTTTACCCCTTTTTGAAGATGTGTATTTTTAATCTTTTTAAAATTCACTTCTCTTCTTCTCTTCTCTTAAAAAATGTATTAATTTATTATTTACAAAAAAAATGTGGTCAAATTGAAAAAAAAACATCCTTTACCCAGATAAAAATTTCAAAATGTTATGGGTCCATAATTATGGCACTTCTGGACCGGAAAGTGTTAGTCAATACACCAACAATTCATAAGTTGGTGGTCAAGTGGGTTAGACATCTACCCGGCAACTAGGAGACCAGTCGATTTACATTTTTAGATTGCTCGATTGTTTACAGACTAACCAAATCTCAAAATATGTTTGATGTTCGCAGCATCCTCTACGGGATGGTATATTCCACTATCCTACTGTTGTCCCAGCATCGAGAGTCTCCTATCAACCAATTCTTTAGCGATAATACTAAGTTAAACGTTAACACCACATGGTGGAGTGTAAGGGTCGCAACAGTAGTGGCCACTGTCGTGTACTTCTACTGCATGAGAATATGGAGCCGCAAGAAAGAATATAACAAGATACATCCATATCTCGTCTTCCTACCCGTAAGCAGTTGCCAAATTAATAATTGATTATTTTAAAAGTTATCGATACGGGAAGGTCTGTTGAAGGACAGTTCTTCCATTTCGGATTTTTTGAAAGTGGCTCTGAACCAAACCAGTCTCCCTCACACCTTCGGTGAGACAATAATGGTAAACCATTAAGTTTCATTCAAAAAAAGAGGACCACTGGTCGGTTATGACGCCAAGAAAGCAGGTTTGAAACAACTGTAAACAATTACTTATGTCCTTCAATCAAAGAGTCTTTAACTATTTCCCATTATATTATCATATTGTTAGGGGTAAAAGGCTATTTCAGAGTCAAACATTCTTGCAAAAAGCACTCAAGTGGCTATGAAAATGAAAGCCTATAGTTAGCCAATAAGTGACACTTTGAAAAGTGGCTGAATAGTAACGCAAGACAAATGATCATTTGCGACTCTAATCTAATCCACAGGTAGTGCGAGATGGGTGCAATATCATACGGGGTGTGCACGTGTTGTTGAGGAAATTAGAGAAGTGTCTCCATCTTAATTTGTTCCAAAGTATAGTTGCAGACGCTGACTTATTGTCGTGTAAATCTTTTTCATTCAGTGGGCAAAAATGTGAAATAATGATAGCTGTGGTTGCATGCGGTCGCATTGGCAATGTTACTTCAGAACCGCTTTACAATAAGAAACATCTTGATAAATAACACCTTTATTTCTTCACCCAAATAGGTTTGTAGCCTTCTTCCATACCAAAGCTCAGGTAATTTTTGTTTCAGATTCTGGGATTCATTACTACACGCAACATTTGCCACTTCCTTCGCTCCCGCTACTCAGTCTTCTTCGCGTGGTTTGGCCGCATCTCATTGGAGTTGTTCATCGGCCAGTACCACATCTGGCTGGCTGCCGACGCACAAGGAGTCCTGATCCTCATACCTGGTTACCCTGTTCTCAACACCGCGGTAACAACCTTCATCTTCGTCTGTGTCGCCCACGAGATGCACGAGATCACAGCGACACTTCTTCACTTTGCAGTTCCAAACAATACGAGACACGCTATCAGAAACTTTAGCATATTTATCGTAGTGCTTGTTCTCATTTCTGTTCACAAGGTCAAAAATATTTCGTTCGAAGAATTTTCATAACTGGAAACTTAGTTTTGATAGCATTGATTAAGAGTTAACTATACCTATTTGAAATTTTTTGGGAACTATTCCTGCTTCCAGTTGTCATCCGATCGATATGCAATTTTGCATAATTGTCAAGAAAGGATATGGTCACTCTTCGAAAGTAAAAGATTACTTAACATTGTTAAGCATTACGCACAAATAAATTCCGAAATTTATTAATTTTGATGATTTTACAAAAATCCTAAATCCTAAAAACACATTTCATTTATTTAGTTTTGTTGTGATTGTTTAAAAAAAAAACTGTGCTACTATAGAAGCGTTGAGTGACTCAACGATAGAAGACTGCGAACCATAAGCTAAGTGCAAAGTCTGATAACAATCTGATAAAAACTGGCTTCTAAAAAAATTCCGAAAAAAATCACTACTATTGCAGACTCTTAACAAGAGAATATTGGAAATACACGTCAAGTGGCAAACTTTTCTTGGTCATTTCATTGAATGTATCACAAGTAATTTCAATTCAAAATACTTAAATCTCGCTAATCAACAGCAAACATTAGGAGACCAAGCTCCAATATGAACTTATACACGACCCTCCTGTCTGGAAATTCATCTTTTTCACTTCATATTTACAGTGTTAATGTTAGATCTGCCCAAATGTGTCAGTTCGGTAATTCGACAATATGCGGTGAATGCACCTTGTACCGAATCATCAACTCTGATGAGAACACACCGCAAAGAGTCTTCGACAACTCCCTCCCCCCGTACCCACATGTTAATATATGCCATCATTGCCAATCGTAACGTTGAAAAGCAAAATAGGTCATTTATTTTCTCAGACAGACAAATTTATAGCCTGGAAAAGTAAGGAAATTTGATTATCTAAAATAAAGAGACCCTGACAATGTTGATAAGTAAAGGGATAAGTGATCTGCTCCTGTCATATAAACACCTCTATAGACCAAAAATGGTCATCCTTCGACGCGATAAGTTTTTCGTGAAGTATTTTAGTTGTTTAAAAATGATGCCCCGTCCCCGGCGAAAGATGAAATTTTTATGCTTATTCCGACATACGACACCATTACCACTTCCTTACTTATTACAGATTATTATTAATGTACCTATTTATTGTAATTTTTAACATTATTTTTAGGCCTAAAAGTGCCTGCGAATTACAATCGCACAGATCATCAGATCAGTTCAATCGCATTTGCATTTGCGCATTGGAATTTGTGCATGTGGGGTGGTTTGGTCATGTTTTTAAGGGCTTGCTGGGATCAGCTAGCTACGATGAGTATCCATGTGCTACGTAACGGTACGAAGATGTCAGGGAACGCTTACCTTATCCGTTTACTTAACCGTCTATACTATTCAGCTAATAATAGTGGAGAAATGTACAACTAAGTTTAGGTTACACAGACTCCAAAACTCTTAACTGATTTTTGAAAAACATTTTTCAGGCTTATCATAAGAAAGTAAAACAAAATGAATGTTGAAAACATAAAGCTATTAAAACCCAATATAGATTCTTGAGAGACGAATTGATTTATGTTAATTATACTAAAGAAAATAGTCGGTGAAATCTCTTCACGGTCCTTAATGTCAAAAGTTGACTGCTGGGATAGTCCCAACTCCCAAGTACATTCCCTCCATCGATACACATTTTGTCACAGGAACCACTTACGATGTTGCCCTGGACAGTGCGACAGTACCTGAAAATAAAACGATGATTTAATATAAACAAACAACTTAGTTTTGGACTTAATGGAATACTATTCTAAAGTACTTATTAACGAACGGTTGGTGTTTTCTTTTTCTTATTTTGGATGACATACATATTTCACAACACAATTTCATTTACTCAAGCTCAAGATCTCTACCTCACTCACACATCACCCACAAAGGTTCACTGAATCTCCTGTCTTATTGGATGGCCTCTTTTTACCCACTGCAGGGGCGGATCTAGTCTTGACTCATTGGGGGGGGGGGGGGGGAGCTTTTTTTAGCAATAGGCCTAGTTATTAGTTATAAGCTAAAGTAATGAATTGACTATGGAAAATAGGGGGGGGGGAGAGGTTAGTCCTTCAAAACTCTAGTCTAACCATTCTCGGGTAAAGCACACGTGCCCCACAGTTATAAGCCATGTTCTGGCTTTGTGAGTTTTCTGATCACATACTTACTAAATTTTGTTTTGTGAGTAATAAAAAAACAAAACAACACACGTTTTAAATCTAAAATTAGATAAAGATGTCAGTGATAATTTTGTCTATGACATAAAAATCGGAACGTCATACGGTTATGAGGGGGGGGGGGGTGCTCACCCATGCCCCCCTATCCGCCCCTGCTCGTACGGGCGCGTGAAGAATAAGGAGATGACCGGGCCTAGAAGATTCACGGACATTCTTCTTATTCTCTTCCGTCTTCTCGACCACTACCACCTTCACACTTTAGATCATGACTTTCTCCACATTCAATAATCTTATTTCAAATTATTTATGTCTAATTAATTTCACTGTTGCAAACTAGATAATATTATAAAGTAAAAAAATATACCAACACCATTATGTGATTTGTTTTACAAATTTTTATTAATTTTAGTATTTCAAGTTATTTCAAATCAAATGGTTTCATTATTAAACTTAACAAAATACTGAAGCAGGCTTCACAATGTAAATGTGTACTGTGTACATGTTATTGTTAGCTTTGAATTTTCGTTTATTAGGAGGGCCATATTATTCAGGTATGTTAGCTTGTCTGATATGGCGTCGTTGTAGGATATGCGAAACCTGTAGCTGATATTGTCTTTTCCGGCAGGACTAGTGGTTATATTAAATCTATTTACATAATATTTTGTACATTTTAATCTTGTAAACGTACAAGAAAACTCGTATAATTTTCAATACAACAATTCTATTTAAAACACGAAAATAGTGTTTTACGTATTCTCACATTTACGAAATACGAAAGGAGATAGTTAATAAATAATGATGGCGGTAAGCGTCATTTAAACGGGTGTTCCCAGGATGACGGGTGCTAGGGGTGACGTCGGGACGCTCGAGGGGGGCGCCGGCTCGCACTTGTCGGACATGGCGCCGAGGACCTGGCCGAACTTCGCGCGTCGCTCTTCTGCGCCGACGCAGCAGCCGCGACTACCCCAGAGGAACTTCAGGTGGAACTCCGTACGGAACGCGTCCAGCAGGAGGTCGTCGACCTTGGAGTCGCCGAGGACGATCTCGGCGTTGCGACGGAAGGTAGGGAGGGAGTTGCCGAACTTGCGCGCGTTCTCCATGTGGGAGAAGAGGGTGCTTAGGCCGAGGTCGGAGGCTGAATCCCACCACCCCCAGAAGCTACTGTTGACGGAGGGGGTGTTGCCTGTAAGAGAGAGACAGAAATAGTAGGATTAATCCCAACTCATATCAAATTTCAAGGGACGTGACAAACCCCCGTTTCAATTTTAAAATTTGATTTAAAAACTGCCATTTTGAACCTTTCAAAAATTTCTTTATAGACTTCATAGTTGATTTTTTTCTTTTTAACGCGTTTGACACTGTTACCATTGAGTATAGAACATATTCTATCCTCAATGCTGTTACACACTGCAAAAGTGAATTGTGCGATCCAATGGACCAATAGTATACAAAAAAACTTCGGACATTCGCTTTCATCTATCCTCGTATCCTTTTCCTGCATTGTGTTGTCACACAATGTACAATAGTAATTTATGATAATATGATTGGTTCAACAAATGGAATGAAATGACAATAAGAAATCAATCAGGTAGCTATAATGCGTTGCGTCGCGGAGGTCAACGGTTCAATACACACTGTCAACAATGATGACTACATGTGGTATTGTCAAGTACTTTCTTGTCCAATTGCATGGTGACTACTGAGATTGAGTCCTGCTATCACACCTCTCACTCTTCCTTCTCTCTGTAATCGCTCTCCCTACTATCCGATTTGCATATATTACCTGGTAATCTGTAATCCTGGTAAAACTGATGTGTGCAGATACTCTACGGCAGGTATTACTATAAAAAAAAGTAGGAAATAACTCGTTTTTGGGGGGGTAGATAAGTAACGACAGCAATATTGTTGTCTGGTAGTGAGACCATGGTGAACTTTGATCAATGTTTGAAACATTTAGGCCGGATATTTATATTACATAGATATCCTCCTATCTCTAAAGATTGTCACCGACATTAAAATCCGTTAGCAGTTACTAAAAACCACATGTTGTATTTTCGTTGTTGTGTTATGTCAAGTCGAAGCGTCAGTTTCTAAACTTGATGATATGAATCATTCTCCTAATCGAAAGCAAGCTTGAAGCATGACAGGTGTGCAAATATTTACTTTGTGTTTAGTGATACTTCAGCTGATCGAATGAGTCAACCTATTCAGAAGTTGATTGTTTGCACAGTCAAGATAAACATTAAACAACCATTACAAATAACACGTCAGAGAACGCAGAAAAGTATACGCAGGTGGTAATCTACATTTAGTATTGTGTCACAAAATTTTTAGTGGGTCCAATCTCATCTCCCGTTTGAAGCGACACACATCCACCAGAATAATATCTACTCTCTTTTACCCTGATCCGCTAAAACTTAGTACGTGGCCCAGTTTCATGTTTTGTAATAACTGATTAAATTAAACTATTTCCAAAAGGGCTGATAAGTTAAAACGCTTGAATGTAAGGTGAGAATATTTACTCACAAGTACAAGTAAATTACCGGAAACCGGTAATTGGGTAATTAAATCATATTTGCAAATAGATTTTCTGCATGATTTTTTCACACTTTTATGACAACGTGACAAAAGCTATTTCTTTCAATTTAAGATCAGTCGTATTTTGATTGCGGATACAAAGTTTTGAAAAACACTTCCCTTATGATAATCATGAAATAGTTTTGGGTGAGTTCGGTCAACAAAGTTGTATCCACGTAGGAAAGCATCTTGTAAGGTACAGTCGTTGAATTCAATGTAAAAGGAGATAATTTGTAATGTACACACAACTTCTTTCCATTCTCAACACAAAGAAAGAACTTATAAGCTAAGAAAGAATTAACATCAGTGACCTTTATATTTGAAGTGGTATGTGAGAGAAATAGAATAAACAAGAAAAGGGAGGCTATGCGCGCCTAAAAACCTATGAGGCTGTCCAGTGTTTGCTCCTGCAGAAGAGCGAGGGGTAGCACATGGGGGATGGTGGTGTTTGGCGCCTGGGGGTTGGTACACTCGTTCATGCTCTTCAAGGTTGGTCGAAGTTGGCCTCAAAGTTGAACGCGCTGTCGGTAAATCTTTGGCGTAGAACGTGCCAGCTCCCAGACAGCCGCTGGATCTGTTGACAAGAAAACAGTGTTGAATGAATGAATGAATCTTTATTGTACAATCTTGAGTGTGTTACACTCTTTACAGATTTTGTAGTTACATTGTTTGTTATTATGCATATTTATTAATCATGGTTCTAATATAAGACTAAACTAAGTTGAAGTTAGATTTTGTAATTGCATAGTTGGAATGTTTACTGGTGATCTATGTTTATAATATAGGCCTAAAACTAAAACTAAAGCTAAGAGTAATTATATAATCAAAAGTAACATAATGCTAAAACTAAAAGTAAAGAAAAGAAGATAATAATATAATCTGATTGTGACATGCAACAGTAGCATATTGAAGGTTAGACAAAAGAAGAAAGAAGACAGAATGTGGTATAGAGCAACAGCATCGTAACACGAGAAATCTCCATCTCGATTCCTTTAGAGTTATACATATTATTATAGTTTTGTAGTTAGAGCTTGATAAGAAGTTGAATTATAATCAGAGCTGTATAACATGAGGGGCAGGGAAGAGTTGGCGGTGTTGGGTAGATGTAGTTTATTTCAAAAGCAGTTCTTAATTATAAACATTATCGAAAAACGTATTTGCTTCATACAATCATAATACAACTTTATATGGTGGCAATTACTACATGAACGTCAAAGATCAGATTTACATACTATACTACTACAATGTAACGATAACCACAAGAATGAATGGTTCACTATTCTTTGAATTCAAGTCAATGGTTAACATTATGTTGTAATACCAAATATTATTGTACAACAAGAACCTCATCATACAAATCATGTTTTCTTAGAAACGAAATGGCGTTCTTGTAAGATCATTTGTGCATCACTTTGATTCACCTTATTTCTTATAGTTCTCTGAGATAATGAATATACCTACCGTATCACAGTAGGAAATTAGTTTTTAAACCATGTGCAATATTGTATGCCAATTATAAAAATTCTTGCTTCTATTGATGATGGTGTCTCATTTAACAAACAAAATAAAGTACGTACTGGTGCAATCAAATTTGTAAATTAGGTACATGTTCACTCTAAACACCACCAAAAAGGATCTTGAAATGATTGTGTATTTTTAACGCAGCAGTCTCAAAGGTTTGTGTAAACGAGGCTGATACAGTAGAAGTGCAACAAAGAGCTGAGATTGAAGGTGTTCTCACTTGTGGCATACAGAGCCCCATCATGACGCCACAGAAGCCAAACAGGTTTCCCAGCGCCGTCTTGACGTCCACGGCCACCTCGATCCACTTATGTATGGTCTCGGCTCTGTCGCCTTCTGTCGGGCAGGTCAGGATTGTCACCGCCACTAGCAGCTTCAGACACTCCGTCCTGGAAGATGTTAACAATGTTAAGGCTAAAAAAAATACAAAGTAGTGACTCAACAAGTAAATTTGCCATGTTGGGCTCTCAACTTCTTCGATGCAATGTAAGGAACATGGTCTGTGTATCCAAGAAAATGTATGAAACAAGGATTTAAGGAGGAAGAAGAAAACGGGGGAGGCCAAGGAAGAGATGGTAGAATACCATTGCAGGAGACTTGGAGGCAAGGGGGTGGTGCTGGGAAGATGTGGAAGAGATTCTATTGTGGGAGGATAGAAATAAATGGAAGAATTTGGGTGCTAAAACCCAAGTTGACCCTTCCTGAAGCAGGAAATGGCGACGGAAAATGATGATGATGTAAACTAATAGTTATGCTTTCGTTGAACGACTCAACGGTATACGCAAATGCAACTACATTAATTTTGTCTTTGTAGCATTTTCCAGTGTGTAAGTTAAGTCTTACCTCTCAATGAGATCTAATCGAATCTGGTGTCCATGAGGTAGGATGCTCAGCTCGATTCCAGATGTAACTCCGGGTCCGTAATCCGTTCCTTGTCGAGCAACATCAGGTCCATATCTACCCTAGTGAGGTGGTTGGCGATGATGCGCGAGCCGGTCTCTTGTAGCATCACCTTCACACCCTGTAACGCCGTCACGTCCAGAGGTTTGTTTTCTAGTGTTGGCAACAGTAACGTTTGGTAGTTCTCTAGATCGAACGCGGAAGTCATATGCAAGTCGGTATACGAGAGTAGAATGAGGGTCTCCTCGGCTTCCGAATCGTAGTCGACGCACTTGAGAGTGGTCGACGAACATGACGAAGGGATGTTCGACATGTTGGTCCCGTGATATTGCCGAGGGTTCTTGATGATGACACCGCGATGCGGTTGCACCATCGCCAGCGGGTCGGCAATTTCCCCGGCGGCCGAACTCTGGGCGGAGTCACCCGAACCGTTGCCCGAGTCGCTCCCGGATGCCTGGTAGGTGCCCGAGATGCGGCAGACCCTGGCAATACTGCGCCAGGATCGAGAAGGACTCTCCGCAGACACGGCCTCCCGGATCACCGCCTTCCTGATCGCGAGACTGCTGCATTCTGTCTGAGGAATCCTCGTAGATCATCGCTACCCGACTAGGCTTCGGCGGCGGCTGATCCGGTAAGAAGACATCCTCGGAGTCTTCTCGGTCATCAAAACATAACCTCCGCTTCTCCAGACAAGGACTCAGAGAGGGATCACTTGTGACTCGAATTATAGTATTGTATTTACATGTAGAGGTTTGGTCGGTGGGGATGTCCATAGACGGACGAGGTTTACAGAGAGCGAAGATGGGATTTTTCTGAGGTTTCTCATGGGTAGGTGGATGCTTCAAGGTCATGTTCCTTTGAATGACGCCGTCGGCGCTGTTGCTGCGGTCTTCGGTCGACCGCGGCAGGGTGTGGAATGCGGAGCGGTCATGCAGCTCGGCTGGGGTTAGCGAGTGGCTGCGTTGCTTCTTGCTCGGCAGACGGGGCGGGGTTTCTCTGCGGGTGCGAGGGGGAGAGTGCACGGGACTCCTGAACGAGCTGTAAGGGTTGAACCTGTGAACCAGGAGAACACAGCATTAGTATTTGGTGACGCAGAACCTAAATAATCCAATCCAAGTAGAGTGGTTAGAGGTGAATCATGCATTTTACAACCACTGGATGCCTTAATTTGATATTTATATCTTGCAATAGTGTCATTTAGTTGTGCACTTTTCGAGACATAAAGGAATATGAAAATAAATAATGAATGGCCAAGTGAAAAGAAAGTTAAAAGAGGTGTAACAAGTTTTGTATACGCAACAAAGATAATCTATGAAAGGGAGAAATGGAAAGACCAGCGATAAAAGGGATACATGAGAAAAGGAATATTTCAGACCAAACCACGACCAACATTGTAAACATTGGATGAAAGGACTGTTAATATATATATATTATTCTTTATATCAATTTATTTGTAGGGATCATATGTGCAAAGTCACAAAGTCCAGGTCCATACCGCCCTACTTGCCTAAAAGTCCCGGACGCGTAGAGCGGTGAAGACAGTGGCGACGTCGGCTGCTGAATGCCGTACTTGGTAGCGTAGAACGACAGGGGGTAGAGCCGATTCTGGGGCGTCTGGATCCTCGCCCCAGACAACACCGATATCGTCTTCCCCGAGCCCACATAGTAGGTGATGAGATCTGGGACCGTGTCGTACGCGTCCGCCTCGAACTGGTATTGGAAGCGCTCGTAGACTGTGTCCGGTTGAACAACCACCTGCGGGTGACGTCACAGAATTACTGATGCGAAAAGATCAGGGTCACGTGCACAAAGTGAATAACGTGATGGCAACTATGATATAAATGAAGAATTCATGAATACGTAAATTAAAAATTAAAAATAATTCCCCTAGCCCATCTGCTGTTTTTGTAAGAAATATGGGTAGCGGAAATTTACACTATGAACATTAAAGATCGTGACTGTTTGAATTTGAAAACAAAAATCTATTGTTGTAATTGATGACGTTTAATAGCAAATTGATTCGTTTTGGAGGGACACCTCGTTGAAGGTCACAAAACATCCTTAGGAAGTTAGGATGTGTCTAAATTAGGGTCTGGATTCAGGTACAACCTAACGTACAGCATAGTCCTACTTATATTGTAGACTGGTCTACAGTAGAGCTGCCTGCCGGGCAAAATCAACACTACCTAAAGTTGGGTTGGGTGTGCTTTCGAGGGCCCTTTGCTAAGGATTTATACAAATGAGATCATTGAAAAGTGCATTCAATATAATTCTGTCATCTGATATGCAGATATCGAGGTTTGAGTAATAGAGATTCAGGTGCCTACCTTGTTGATGACAAAGTGGAGTCCCTGCGTCTTGCACCTGCACGTGAGCACGTAGTTCCCCGGCTGTGAAGTGCAGTCTCTCACTAGGAAATCCCCGTCGCGTTGTACGATCTCTTCTGCGCGTGCGCGGGGAATCACGCCGTGATACCACGCGTGAGAGCGCAGGTCACGTGAGTCGAGACTCAGCTCCCATTCCAGCGCCTTCTTGAGCTGGGTCGGGTCGGACGCGGACTCACCACCGCCCTCTTCCTGCACGACAACAACAACAACACACTTGAAGACTTTGGGTGTTTTCGGAAACCTTGATCTGGTAAACCCGACCAGATCCCGACATAAATTGGCGTTCGAAAACCAGCCCGATTCAAAGTATCTGCGTTCGAAAAGCTTAAGAGATCCGTCGGATCACGTAATCGGGTTGGATCTAAGTGATCCCTAATCAGAGAAGGGTCAAGTGGGTTGGATCCGATCCGATAGATTCCGAGGTTTCTGAAAACACCCAAAATGGCCAGTAAATCTCCACTCACTCGCTGAAGGACCGCTACGAGAATTAGTGGACCTTGGATGAGATGTAACTAGTTTTCACAGACATGCGAAATACTTTAGATCTACTTTGGGAGTTTTGTCCAACCTATTTTGACATTCTTAGGTTCACATTAGGAGGCCTCAATCTTTGGAAGCTCCAAAAGGATATCGCCTTCGCCGCTTAGATGACGTGCGAATCTTAAGGCCGGTGCACAATTGCCCGGTAACGATAACGTTACCGTTAACGTTAACGGGAAGAAAGTTGAATCACACGAAAGCTTACAACACGATGCACAATAAAGCTTCCCGTTGCCGGTCGTTCCCGTATCCCGGCAACGACAACGGGAACATCACCAAGTATTTAACTTTCCGTAACGTTCCCGTCCAGTACCTTACCAGAACCAATCAGAATCAAGATGTCCACGGCCTGTTAAAAGTGTACAATAAATGTATCAGCTGGTAGGTATTTCAGAAAGGCTGTGGTGTATGTTATTTACCAGGTGTACCAAATATGTGCAACAAATTATTAACAAAAATTGCATGTTAACCAACCTCATATTTTATTTCTTACCGTCCGCTTCACGGGCTATTGTGCATCGAAGACCTTGACGTTACCGTCTTTCCGTTATCGTTGTCGTTCCCGTTCTCGTTACCGGGCAATTGTGCATCGGCCTTTACTCAGCGTTTCGCCACCCATTTTGGCAGCTTTTTCAAAGCTGGTCAAATGAGCCATCATCATTTAAAACTCAATAACTGACAATAAGATATTTCCTTGTTCCTGATTGGTTAGTGTGTAATACTTTCGTTACTAACTTATCATCCCATCATATTCCGAATTTGTATGATCAATATTGATTGGTGCCTTCTAAAATCCCATAACGACGCTACTGGATCGGTACAACAACATGACCAACAACCATGTAAAATATATATCGAACGTTTATTCCTTTTCACACACAGATACGTAGGGTACTTGCACCTTAAGTTCCCAAATTCGCATTCCAAGGATAGAAAATAATTCACCAACATGCCCAAGCTCATAGGCAATTTTGAGCATCTACACTGATTACTTTTACCACATCATTGGTCACTCTCTTCAGTTTGTTACACTCATACGTCATCCCCGACCAACCACAATAAATCAACAATCCAATGCCTCCTAGATATTTAAGCTAGTTTCTAAAAGGAAATTAGCTAAAATATCTAAGAAGCAGTTCAACAATAAATCATCTTATGAATCAGAGAAACCATGATCTCCATATTGTTCAGACCCGGGCTCGCTACCTGTACTCACCATTGCAAGACAGTGAGCGCTGTTGTGCAGCCTCGCCTTCAGTCGCTGGCACAGGGTTCTGTAACAAAAAATATTTTGTCACGTTTCTATTCATATAATGACACATGTAAATGCAATTCATATTTACTATATTGTAACTATTTTTGCATGCTGGTGTGCTCATATGCTCGTAATATGCCTCAAAACTAGAAAGTTGTTCTCAACTTAACTAACAGTATCTCGAATACACTTTTTGAGTACTTGATTTAACGTGGATCTAGATTTGATATACTTAAATAAATATTAAGATAGAGACTTGATTTTTTTTTAATTGAAGAGAGTAGTAGTCATGATGTAATGGAGAGTTCTTTTTTAAATTTAAATTTTAATGATTTTTTTATTTCAAAATTTATTTGAATGAAAACGTAGATTTTACCAACAACAAATTCTGAAAATTCAAAGGTCCTTCAAAATATAAATGTCTAGTGCGTTCTGGATTATCCAGAAATCATCTACGTGTCATGAAAGACTACTATTACATAAATTTTTACTTGTGTTCCTTATTTATTACAACGTAAGCTTCGATGAAAGATGTTACGTATTACAAATTTCTTTCGTTGACAATTTTTACCTTTTATGACACAGTCATTTTCTAAAGGCATAATTACGAAAATTGTATTAAAAATCGAATATATTAACATTTAAAAATCGTCTCTAGAATTCAATGCCATGGTAACCGGCTAAAAATGCATACTTTCACATAATGTGTGTATACTCTTTTCTCCATAGGGAAATATGCCTAAACTTTTCGGAAGCATCATCATATTACATAATTATTATCGTTTGCTTACAAACTATATCATTGAAATATCCTTCCAGTAATGAATCATGCATACTGATTGGGTTCTTTCGATTTTCCAATTTCAAACGTAAATATTCGTGTCTGAACACTCGGAATGTTGGTTAGAGCTCAAATCGGTTCGCACGCGATTTAACAGTTAATAATACACAAAACTGAATGATGAATTGAAAAAAATATCAAACAGAACAAAAATGTTGTCATAATAGACGTTACATAACGAACTATCTGACATTCTTCACACCATTAAAATAAACATAATCTTTAAACCGCAAACACAATATTATCAATATGATTAATCATATATTATTATGTGAACATGTTTATATTATGGCTGGTAAACAATATATTCAAACGTTGAACTGTTGACACACTGTAATTATTATTGTCACTTCGTAATGGATTAAGTATTGTTGTGTACTAAATGACTACTACTTATATTATTGGCGTTGAGCCAGAATAAAACAATGGAGGAGGAGGTTTTATACAGAAAGGTAGTTGTATAGTCAAGAGGGCGTGGGTTGTGGCACGAATAACTTCGCTGTCAGAGTCAACTTACCGACCTTTGTGATTTGATCAACTTCTTATAAACAATAAGCCCTTAGCTAAAGAGTTAATCCTCTTAGTCGATTCACAAGACTCCTCAGCCTTACTATAAAATCATGAATTAGTAATAACTATTTGATAAAATTATTATAATATTTATTATTGTAACCGGCAACTTAGAACACCAAAATAGACAAAGTCACTAGACTAGAGCTATAATGCTCCCCCAAACCTGAAGATGATGATTTTGTTGCTTAACGTTTCATAGTAATGTACTAAGTATATTCGAGACGATGAGTGGTGATAGATGAGGGTGAAGGACGATTACAAAAAACATGCTTTATGCGGGATTCTTAAATAGTCTTCGTAGAGCCATACGCTTCGGACCAGCGTAATTACCGTATGTGACACCGCTCACGACAACCAAAACCTGAATGTTAATTTGTTTGGAAATTGGAAAAGATAAAAAATATTGAAATACATAAATCCGTATATTTAGTCTACCCACTCAGCCACACAACAGCTGATATACAATTAATAAATTGTGATTCAAAATAATTGATAGATTATTTGGTGATCTATTTCGTCGAACTACGCATGCAGTGGGCCCTCCATTAATAATCAAGACTGAAAACTCTCAAATTTTTTTTATGGAGTACGTGTTTCATGTTTGCATGGCTACTTTGGTGCGTCAGCCTTGTATCTAAATGTTCAAATAGTAGCTACTTTTTTTTGTCACGAATGACGACTTTGCTTTCCTTGAGTTATTTTAATTTGATGAACTGGTTTTATGGTTAGGTTGCTCTTTTTGCGAATGCATAAAATTATACTTGTAAGTTGTAAGCTATGTTTAGCTCGAAACTTAACAAAAACACTCGTTATACCGAAGCGTGTTGTCAACACTCAACAGGAGGAAAATGAGTCCATTGCAGCTTCGCTCACGTGTCGCACCATTGACTATAGAAACTCACTGCATATTTTGTTTATTTGTAGCTACATTACAACAGAACGCAATGTCCCACAAGTGCTAGTACAATAATAAAATATAAAATTAGTTACATAAAGATGACTATAAAAATAATAAACATGAATGAATAAGTGGTGTTGTATGTATGTTTGAGTGTATGATTGTGTTAGTGAGTGTGCATGTGTAAATAAAAATTGTGAGTGCATGAAGAAGACTGAAGACATTAGTGAAGCTAATTATCGGTTATTTCTTTTACTTGATAGCGAAAGTGATGAATATTACTCTTGTGCAAATCTAAATTAGGCCTGTTCAATGGCAAAATATTGTTATAAGTAGACTGTAACCTTATTAAACAGTGATGTACTTGTGCACATCAATGCGGCTGGGGGGAAGATGAAACAGTTTATGAAGTCGAGTGTTCTTTGGTGGCACACGGTAGTTCAATGACTCGATTAGTTAGATATGATGTTTACCATTGTATTAACATCGACATCACCTTTGCGACAATATCAGGTTGTGTTATGACTTTCATGTCGACACTCAGTGGCGGATATCAGAGGGGGAAGGGGGTAATGTCGCCAAATACATATCAGCATTTCTCATTCCGTTAATAATGAGTAGATAATCTAACACTGGAGATGGTGATGGATGATTTTGATTGCTAAAGTTTCTATTATTGCAATATTGATATTCGAGACGATGATAGGTGAGAGTGGACAATTAAAAATTAAAACCCATGCCTTAGGCGGGATTCGAACCCACCTGCTTCGAACCAGCTCCCCAATCGTATGAGCCACCGCCGACTGCGACTGTACAGATGATAAAGATAGCAAGGTAAAGGGAGTGAAAAAAGCAGGCAGGAAACCACATTGGACTGAATTACTGAACTATGCACCAGAACTCTCCTTTTCACTAATGAAGCCATAGCTTAAGAACCCATTAGTATAAGTATTATTAGTATTAGTAGTTTGTGGCTCTTTAATAACAATAGCGAAGATTATTTTCCCCTCAAAGATCTATAAAACATGTTTAAAATACGAAAAATTAACATGCATAAGGTCATTAACATGTAAATCATTGTCACGGGCGACGTATTATGTAAAGAAATCACGGCACTGGACGCTTAGAACATAAAATGGGGGCCAGCATTGATGGTGAAGAGTAGAAAACAATATGATGAAGTAAAAAATAAAGATGAATGTCGAATAAAAATGTGTGATTTATAGTAAAAATGTTTGCAGGATGAGAGCCCCCTTTGGGGTCTCCAGACACCTCAAGATGTTAAAGACCGTCTGCCAGAATTGCTGGTGTCTGCTAGTGAACCGATGACTTCCCTAATGAGCCACGCAAACCAATGAACTGTATGGGGAACGGTATCGGTATTTGTAACGGTATTCTGAAGATAAAAACGGAAATATGAAAAACCTCCGCGCGATCGAGAAGTTTATACAAACCTGTAACGCACGATCGACTCTGGGAACACGCTTGCTTGTAACACCTTCGTAACTCAGATGATACTTGAATCAATGTTTGAACTTGTTTTTGTTAGTCTAAATCCCACTCACTTCTCTCTTCTCGCCATCTCTCCGTGTAGCACGTAGCACATCGCTCCAGTAGTGTCACCACCATCGCATCCAAACGACCACGCCACACTGAATAACTTCAGGTGTCAGTGTCACAGTGCGATGTGCTGATACCAGGCCTAGGTGGATGCAGTGAAAGCCAGTCACGCCGAGTCACGACACACACGGTAGAACAATATGGTGCTAGGCCTAGGTGGGATGCAGTGAAAGCGAGTCACGACACACACGGTAGAACAATATGCAAAGCGTTGCGGACCAGAGAGCGTTTAGTATTTTCGAGGACGGTCTAATCTCTGATACGTGAAATACATGTAGGTGACGACGTAGTCAGCAAATAGTTGAATGCGCGCGTTGTAGCAATAGCGCTGACGTAGTGTTTATATTTAAGTATGTATCATGTTACGTAAACATAAGCTGAAAGCAATTCGCTGAATGCGCAACAATATACTGATTGGATGAGCGTAGCGAGCGAAGCGAAGATTCCATTTCACTACACTGGAGAAAAAAATCCGGAATGTTTTTTTTTCTTTTTTTTTCTTTCTTTTTTTTGGTATTTTTGTCTGTTTGTTAGCACGATTCCGGCTAAACCGATACTCCGATTACAATGAAATTTTATGGAGGTCTTCGAAATCTCTGAACTTAGAACTGCCACGTTTTTGAGCACAATCGAAAAAAAATTTCTCATGAAAATCGCAATTTTACGATTTTTTTTCGATTTTTTAAAAATTTCTTCGACTTACAACACCTACATGCTTTGTCCGATTGTAATGATTTTTTCACAGAACCTTAATTTTATGAATTGATATATTTGTGTAAAATTTGAGCGTTATCAAAAAAATATTTTTTACGAAAATCGCAATTTTACGACTTTTTTCAATTTTTAAAATTTCTCCAGCTTATAACACCTACATCCTTTATCCGATTGTAATGATTTTTTTACAGAACTTAAGTTTATGAATTAATATATTCGTGTAAATTTGTGCGCAATCGAATAATTATTTATTATGAAAATTTCAATATTACGATTTTTTCCTTTTTTAAAATTACGATTAATTAAAAAAAATTAAAATTTAAGTTAATTTTGTATTAAATTAAATTAATTTTTTTATTAAATTTAATTTAATTTTAAAAATATCTTCAACTTAGTAATGATTTTTTCACAGAACAACAGTAAATCCGCATAACACATGGCAGCTCAATGCACCAATTACGCTCATCCAACAACGCGGCGGGACTTAAGCGTTTTCCTAGTAGGTAGCTCTTGCGTTAAAATCGAGAAATTCAGGAGACCACTGGTTAGATACTAATACTAGCCTTCAACAATGATGTATGAATTTGGTTTTGTTTATATTAATGTCCCCCACTGAAAATCTGTTCTGTGACTGAGTGGGTAGAAGACTCTAAATACGATTTTAACATTTTAATTTGTTTATATAGTTTCCTCAGCCAAAAGGCGAATACTGGGATTGACTACTGGCCACTCCTGAAATACAGCCCTTGGACATTGATTTCCAGCTAACCTATACACACCCTTGACCCTACCCATAGTTAGGCACCTGAAGAGGGTATGTTACCGCACCCTTGGCGGGTTTCTCCCGATACGTATTTATTTGGACACATATAAAATTCAGTCTCTTTCATGAATTCACCATGAAACAGATTACTGTGTATTATTTACTATTTTTAATGTATTCTTGTTACTGTGCTTGAAGAAACAGCATTTATCTTTATGTATCTAAGTTGGTTGATACAGATGGGCTGCTAATTTTACCATGTACATGACATCAACATTATTATTTTTATTTTACCATTAATAGTATTGTGAAATGTCAACGAAATGGTGTACTATTCGGTACGAATGTCCCCCAGCGCGGATCTAACCCCGACTTACGGGAGGAAGGGGTCAAAAAAGTTAAAAATTAGCAAATTTGAAACGTTAAAAAGTTATAAATATTAATCTATAAGATCTAAAATTAAACAATAGTTGGTGATAATTGACTATGCAACGTAAACCAGACCCCCCCCCCCCCCCCCCCCCCTGAATACGCCCTGTGCTGCCACCATTATTATTCTCTAGAGTCCAGATACATGTACCAAATTTTAATCAAAGGTGAAACCTGATAGAATCGCCTATGCACGTTTATGATGGAAATGGACTTACTATTTTGCCTCTTGATTTATTTTACATCTCATACCTGTATTGTGGAGATATTGCAAGAAGATTTTAGTCACAAGAAATAAGCCTATCGCTTATATTTTAGACCTACAACGTGAGGTATATTATAGTTATAGTATTATATTTTCTAACACACGAGTTAACACACACACAAGAAAACACAAACTATGCAGCTGACACTGAGTTGAAGGAACGGAACACACGGTTAAGCGTAGAGGTCTGCACACTGATTACTAAATGCACGCGATTATTCCCGTCATTGGCAAAAAACATTTCAAAAGCTGATTCGGCAGGAATGCACTCGGCTTTCCTATAGCACTTAATTCTCAAGAAAATAATCGCTTTTTCATGGTGTTTTTATTTTATCTTTATTAAGTGCTTATTGCTTAAAAGTTTGATCAGCTCTGCAATGAAACAGTGGTTCTTTGATGAGAACCATTAAATGTTAAAGTGTGTGGTATTTTTTGTTAGTTGGACCGTTCGACTAATTTAATTTCTAGAAATCAACAAATTAAAACTCTTGGAATTTCTGAAAGCTTCCACACACAAGTACTTACGACGCATGATATTAACTAGGTTTTTACTTACACGTCCTACGCTTGCGCTCAGCGGACTATAAGGGTTTTTGTAAAGTGTAGTTTTTCAGAAGAAAATATATTGAGTGCTTATAATAATAACGTCGATTGGTTTGAACCAGTAATTTATTACATGACATGCTCATACATGACAGGCCCGGCAAGCCGGTGTTAATAAACTCTGTGCCCTCTAGAAAATCTTGTGGTTAGCCACCCCCTGACGGCTGACCCGACTTATGTTGGAAGCAGGTGTAAGAAATATATATGTAATCATTCGGTCTCAAACATTCTGAATCCTGTAAAATATCATGCCTACGTATTTTCAACTCTATATATACTTTAAAACTAAGCTTTTTCTCCCTTACAATATATTTTAAGTCTAAAATGTGCCCAAAATAAATAACAATAATTAACAATAGCTTGTTAGACAAACTTCCTTCAAATTTCGTATATCGTCGTTCGTAAAGTCATGAAAAACTTGCATTGCAAGTACAAACACTTACAGTCATCTTACGTTTGTCGGATTGTCATTTTGGTCGATTCAACTTTAATCATCTTGCAAATATTAATGAGGCCTTAGTGGCTGTATGAATACAGTTAGCTATTATTTAACGTCCTAAATTGATTTCATGTTACATAAACGTTGGCTATCTTGCGTTTATTTTGACTGGAGCCCTTTTGTTTTCCGATGGGTTCTTTGTAAAAATTCTAGGAAGAAACTCCTCAACGGTGGCAATGGGTTCACGTCGGCCCAATGATAATATACGTTGGCATTGAAACCGAAAAACCGATTACTTTAATACATATCGGCCACGAAAACCTTCAAAAATATATATCATTCTGGTCTTAAAACATTCTGAATCCTTGATCAAATTCAACCCTACGTATTTCAACCTACTTTAAATTACTGCTTTTTCTCCCTTACAATATATTTTCGTGTATAAAAATGTGCACATAACAAAATAAACTAATAAACAATACGTTTGTTAGACAAACTTCCTTTCAAATTTCGTATCGTCGTTCGTACCCGTCCTCATGAAGTACAACAATAAAGCATTCGTCAGTAACACCACACCATGGAGTTATAAATAGTACTGGCGTATCCAACTCCATGACCACACAGTCATCTATACTGTTTCGAAAATTGCACTTTTGGTTATGAACGTTTTACATTCATACTTTGCAAATAATATAAGAACACAACCTTAGGAGATAGTATTAGAAATAAGATTAGGGAAACAATTATTATTACGGTCATGTTTAGGCAAACTATTATTTAAAATAGATATATTTTTTAAACTTATTTTAAATTGAATGGGCGCATAGCGTTATCTAAAACCTTTGTAACAAACCCATTAAGATCGTGTTCTGTGGAAATGAATGTTCACTAAATAACATCAAGAAATATTAGTAAAATAAAAATAGTTGGGCGTACCCAAATAATATTTAATCGGTTAAATGTAATCGTTATCATTGACACTTTTGTAGAGAATTGTATGTCGAAAAAATAAGCTCAACTTTTTCATATTGATGTGATGTATTGATGTGTCGACTCACCTTTAGGAATACCGGATGCTATTAGACCGGAAGTTGATATCTAAACTTGTCGCAACTTGGCAAATCTAAAGTTGAGATAACCCATTAACTACCTTACTTAATTAACACAAAGACATCATCTCACAAACTGCTAAAGTTTACAACCTGGCGCCATGTTAATACGCCCCAGAAGACTCTCCAGCTAAACTGGGACACGACCCATTTCTATCCAGGTCAGATAAAACGTACACGATCCACTATTTCCTTCCTGCTCATCTTATTGCAAAGAGTTTTCGTTCTTGTTTTGGGTGTGTCTCCCCCGTTATCCACTAGGATTCGCGAATCCAAAACGCGCACGCGCACAACTAAAAAGTGCATTTTCACTCCGCTTGCTGTTCGTAATTTATCGTTAACTTAATTAATTAAATTTAATTAAAGTTGAAAGAAATGCTATAACTGTTATGGCAAATAAATTCGGGCAGGGGAAAATATATACATCGCTTCCCTTATTCGTGTTTTCTCCCATGCACACCATATCACCATTCATGCTATAATAATGGTCAGTGATCGTTCGTATATTGGTATCGCATTTTATCATCTCACAATAAAATGCATTTAATCAGTCACGTGTTATAATTATTGTGATGAAATTAAGCAAAAAATAGCTTCCAAACTCAATTTCGTAACGAATCTGTTGTTGAAGTAAATTATTAGGTTTACTGATTCACTCATAAATGTATTTTACATTACGTTTAACGTTTCACTAGTATTTTAATTAAATTAAGTTAAAGTCAAGTTTCTTCACTCATATAACTGAATCTGCACAAACATTCATACCTTTCAGAACTTGCAAACAAAACTACGGTAACATTTCTTACGATTGACCACAAAAACAAAATAGATCTTGTATTAGTTACTACTCGTTTCTCGTATGGTTTATGATAACAAAAATACAAGTCAAGTTATAACGTCAGTTCAGAATTAAAGACAATTTTACTAACATTGAATTGATAATAGTATGAATGCTTACAGAATTATTTTACTCCTCATGTCTCCGAATGTCACACAGTGCACCTTGCAGAACTTATGAACCCTCTTCTTCGATTATCACCCTTTTATTAACCACAAAACACTAATGTTTACTCCATCCACCGAGCGCTAACTAGGCTAACAGAACAAGACTCGCAACAGCATGTAACCAACCATCCCATGACGTCCGAACAGTAAACACTGTCACTTAACACGACAGTTAATTCGTCTCCACTCTCAATTGAACCCCAAGGTCCGCCTAGTCAGGCACACAACAACAAACAACATCCTTATTGAATTCAACACTTACCAACAATAATATCCTTCGAGATTCACACAGAACTGAACTTGATGGTTCAATTCTTCATTATCTATCCTCTTTATTGCCTGGGTGGATAGTGCGCGCATATTGATTTTTGAAGGGCGGTGAGCTCTGTGTGTCTACGCAGGCGCCCCCCCCGCGCACAGACGGATCAATGGAGATAATAACATTGCGCATGTATCAAAAGCGTTCTTCCGCTTGGCGGCAGATTTGAAAGGGATCGTTGAGGGGTTAGGGGAGGGGGGAGGCAATATTTCGTGCCCTCGCATAACACTGGGCTGGAATAATAACGCGATGGGAGGGCGCTCATAGGGGTAGCAGTGCTGGGACGGGGGCTACGCAAAAAGCGCCTAATCGAAGAGAAAGTTAATTAAAAGTAGTGCAAATGTTTTTTTTTAAATACAAACACAGCAACAAAAACATAAAATAACTGTTTATTTAAACCCACTCAGGCTACAAGAACTATTTTTCAGTGGTGGACATTAAAATAAATGTACTATTTATTTATAATATATTGTTGGCTGATGAATAAAAGTCAAAACTCTGACCGAAGCGGAACTTGAACCATGGACCTTTGGAATTGAAAACAGGAATGCACGTGCCTATAAACTGCCGTGTGGGGAATAAAGCGAAAAGAAATTTGCGAAATTTAATTTTTTGTAATGTAATGTTAATTAATAATATGAATGAGCATTACCGAAAAGGTTAAGGGCCAGATGTACAACAGTCACTCAACCCACACTGCCACCTACTATATTGAGAATTTTTACTTGCTTATGGAAAATAACATGGGCCTGTGTCACTTAGTGGACCCTTAATAGCAGTGGTTTTTAAGTGACTGTTGTGCATCCGGCCCTAAGTGTGAGTTTGGTGTGGTTTCGTTCACTGTATTAAAGATTTTCGAACATTATAATATGTGACGAGTCTTTGATTACTAGTGTTACCCAAAAAAGCTGCACTAATGAGCAAAATTTGAAACTTAAGTGCGTAAAACGTGAATATGGTTATTAACCTTTACGATCCAATGGTGTTGATTGTGAAATGTCACTCGATATTCTACACGTGGTTTCTATAGCGTCTTGTCACCTAGTTCTTACCTGGCGCTAGCACGCGAGGTCATGGGTTCGACTCCCGCCATTGGTAATCCTGACTGAAGGATATTCCGAGGTCATGGGGCGAGTGCTGGGTTCGATTCCTGGGACATTCCTTCCCAACAAGTCGCATGAGGAGTGACGTAGCAGGTAAACTGATTCGTGTTGTATACAGCAGCCATTCCTACAAACAAGGAAATAATTTTGTATGCAAGGAGCTTGCTATAAGAGATGACGAGATTTGAGAGATTTTTCTCCAAATCAAAATTAAAAATGCATTGAGAAAGTATTTAAGTAATTGTGAAATACTAGTTACATAAATATACCATGAAATAAATTAATACCTTATTCCAATTTAACATTGAAGATCGTACATCTTCAAAAACACTTGTTCCTTATTTCAACCTATTTTCGTATTATAATTTGTATTTTAATTATAACTTAAAGATTTTGAGATATGTAATAGTAAGGGCGTCGGTGAGGGTACAATGAAAGGATCCTTTTCACAGCAATGCATATAGATTATTTTAGAAAAATAAACATAAATACTATTAATGAGTAACACGAGAAAAATAAAAAAATCAAAATTTGTACCACGCATTTGAAAAGAGTAGGTATTAAACGAGAGTAATAATAAGATGGAAAAAGAAAGAAAAGTAAGAGGGAAAGAAAAGAGAAACATTTTGGAACTAAATTAAGTAAGTTAAAAAACAATAATTACAAATTACAATAAATAACACACATTTGAAACTTTGGTGACCCATCCATGAAAACACCTATAAATATGTCCTTGAGATAGCAGACAAATAAAATAATCAGGGGTAAAATAATTAACATGTCAAATTAATAAATGTCCACACGCAATGTATAAAAAACAGAATTTCTTCAAAAATAACTTACTACCATCGAACTGAACAAATCTATCAAACTATATTAATTCTGAAGTGAAAGTGTTCTGCCGTGTTCTAACTATAGGTAATTTGCAATCACTGTTGTACACACTGCTATCAAGGCTTATTAGTATTTCAAGATAATGGTGTTTGTATGGCGAATTCTGTCTATTTGGTTTCAGGTTTGGTGTTATCTTTTTCGCCCACGTTGATAAGCCACTTTAATACAATGTCACAAGATCAAGACTAGAAGGAAAGATAGGTAATGCCAGGTCGTTGCCATGGTTTAAAAAAACTTGATTGCTTCAGAGAGTTTTGTTCCCTAAAACAATATTTAAAACAATAAAAATAAAATTATGTTATGCATAATGAAGTTGTGCAATATATTTGTCAAGCTTTTGTTGTCCTTATGTTTATAATTTGTTATTGTATTGTATGGTATTATTATCTTAAGTATAATCCTGTTTAGCCAAATTTACCAAATAATTGACTCACATCATGACTGAATTTATAGGTTTTGCTAATCGGTGCTAAAATGGAATACAACACAGTTTTAGAGGTTTGGGCGCGGCTCGTACACGACACGTGTTTCGACTTCAGGACTCTTTCTTACTCTTCGGTATTTCAAAATATGGTTTCAAATAATTTTATCAATCAAAATACGAATGCTGGAATAAAAAAATGTAAAAAAAAATCCATACACTCTAATTAATGTAGTTCACTAGATTTCCTGATTTTCGTAAACATTGCCCGTCTACTATAAGCGTATGGTAGTGAGATAGTTTGGAAGGATATCGCAGGGCTAGTGGCGTGACTAGCCCTTGTTTTTCGGGTGGGGGGGGAGGGACATATTTGCAACCTCCAAAGATCAAAGGTCGGCACAGCTCGTGAAAGGGGGTAAGTGGGTTCAGTCATTAGTGGAATCCAAAAATAATTTATATTTTATACATAGTCTCTTTCCCTGGGTAAAGTACACGATTGAGAACAAAGTAGGGGGTCGCAGGGGGGGGGGCAGTTCATGTGGGTCCGGGGCACACAGCCCCGAAAACATTCTCGATTCTAAGAGTGTGATTGGAGTATTTTGCCTTTTTTTTTACAAAAACCTTGTAAAGGATGTATTATGAAAAAGTAGCAAAATAAGAAAAATATCTCAATATTTATATAATAATCAAAAAAATAATATCTCGTGTAAAATGGAAATTAAGCCCCCACCCCTCCCCCCGTAGTTACGCCACTGGCAGGGCTACATGCAAGACATGACACGAGGAACATGTTATTTTCTCACCTGAATGTTAGTTCCTACTACTTTTCCCTGCGTTTATCAATAATGACTTGGAAGCCTTCTTTGATCAATGGTTCAGGCTCCATCACTTCATAACCCAATCACTCATGATCTCCGTCGTGTCACACACAGAGACCTTTAGCCGTGATCCAACATTAAAGTCCAAGTAATAACAATGATTGCAGTGAACCTAATGCTCACGACTTGTTTGTCGTGAGCTAGAATCATGTTGTGCTGTGTATTGCGTCTTATGAACGCTGCCTAGAGGACTTTAGAGCTCAACATTCCAATAAGCTGTAAGAAAAAGTCCTCGTAAGCTAAGCCACTTTGTTTATCTCCGCTCCACATAACTAACATTACTGTCTCAAGGTCGTATGCTGTCACGTGGCTGGACGTCGTCTTTCCATTCACTGCACTTGTATAAAACACTAGGCATTTAAGGTAAGACAAACACTAAAGTTGGTACGCCCTCGAATGGCGAGGAAATTATACAGAATTGACAGCTGCAAGGTCCCGCCTGATTCCGCGTAGGACTTTTGGGATGTAGAGATTTAAAATGATTTATTAGACCAAGATTGTGTGTACCTTTGGTTGCGGTTGGCGTTTATCTATGGTCAGTTGGCTTGGATTAAGGTCATGCAATGATTTTGTGAAATATTGATACCATAACCTGTAATTATCCGTCTTCCTGTTGTTCAAATTGTGTACATTTTAAGTTTTGTTTTCGAGTCAAATACATGGGGAAAAAATGCAATCAGTTTCAACGTTATATCAATGGTGAACGCAATAATAAATTGATATAAATTATATGAAAATAATTACAATACATACACAATAAAAACGGAAATGGTGACTTAAATTCCTATTGTTCAAATTATGTACATTTAAAGTTGGTTTTCGAGTCAAATACATGGGGAAAAATGTAATCAGTTTCAACGTTATATCAATGGTGAACGCAATAATAAATTGATAGTAAAATTGTATGAAAATAATTACAATAAATACGAAAATGGTGACTTATTAACAAAACATGCAACATTAACAAGAATGACGACAACGTTATAAAATGACATACAAAAAACAGAGGTAAAAGAAAGAGAAGGAGACAACAAGAGAGGCCCTACACAACATGTACAATAACAGTGTAATAGACGTGACTGATAACTTACTGAGGGAGCGACCGGGCTCGCGAACCGCTCGTGTCTCGGAGGTGCGGCCAACTGCGGCGGACGCGGGTCGCGGTCGCAGGAGTCGAAGCGGAGGCTGTTGGTGTTGGTTGCCCCCCCCCCCCCCACACACTAATCAGGGTTAGACAAACCGGCCCCACCTAACACCACGACCGGCCCACTAGTATATAATCATTATATTAGCCGAGTATCCGAGTAATGTATGTGTCAGTTCCATTTCCTCTGCAGAGTCGACACTCGATACCAAGGGAGACTACTTGTAGTAGACTGGAATCAACGTTCTATTTAGCAAAGTGAATTTAATAGGAGCAAGCAAGTTGCAACTTAGTATTTAGATAAAACATCACAAGCATTTGCATTTCATCATATTTCGAGGTAAGGAATGCCTTTAGCATAATGACCAGATTCGAGGAATTGTAATTAGCTTGATGGGCAGATTCAAAGAATTGGACCATATTTTATTACAGCAGGATGTCATTAAAAGTCAGTTAAATCCGGATAGAACCAGGTAAAGTTTCCTCGAAACTAATTATCATTAACAAGCAGATTCCACGAAATTAGGTAACTTTAAGACAAGGTCGCGAATAAAGAGATTAAAGAATGAGTTAAGAGACGTCATCAATAACCAATCAGATTAAAAGAACGAGTAAATAGAGTCATCGTTAACCAATCAGATTAAAGGGCGGGTTAAAGGATTTTTACTATATAAATCAGCAGTCTTTAAACCAAATAAGTTCAGTCTCCGATCAGAAAGCCAGTGGTAAAGAAGGAAGGCACTACTCTCTAGACGTACTGTAATACGTAAGTAATGGAAACTTGTACATAATTATATTAATATGTTTATTGATTTATTGCATGAGATAATAACTCTTCTAGCTATTATTCTCAGAGTGTGAACAAGCCCCTCCGGCTGAAGCACGTAATATTGGAGATGTGAGATAATAATTTGTGTAGATATAGTTTGGGATTTGAATAAAATAAATAACATAAATTGTTGTGTGGAACTATGGTCATATAGGTGTGTTTAATAACGTGGATAATAAATATTTGCATTGAATTCGTTTATTGGGTTTATGGTATGTATTAACATTGAACACTAAGTTGTTATATCAGTGTGTATTGATGTATTGTTTATTCATTAATAAATATTGTTGACTCATGCCTGAGTCACTTACTCATTGCCTCCAGTTAGTTAGCATTCCCGCTCTAATCCATGCTATCAAGTTAGTATAACGGTTAATCGGCTCGGTCAGTAACTGTGGTCGTAGGCTGGGTTTCGAACCCGTGACCTAGAGTTGTGGAGCCGGTCAGCCGTCATACTACAGTGGTGACAGCGATTCGGGATTAGATCAGTTGCGGATTAGATCAGTTGCGGATTAGATCAGTTTTGGGATAGTTAAAAATTTTTTGGGGGATTCAACAGTGTCAAGGAGAAACGATAGAAACGTAATTTTAAATAAATTACTGGTGACAGCATTTTAGCCCGATTAGCAATAAACAGTGAATTACAATGCCTGTAGTACCGATAGCCGATGAGGTTCCCTCTAGGAATGTGTCAGGACTTCTTGCATTAATCGAAAAGTTTTCTGGGGAAAAATCAGGGCAAACAGTTGAGGACTTTTTCTTATCAATAGATAGGGCATCATTATTAGCGGGATGGGCACCAGAACAGCAAACCGGAATAACAGTGTTAAAGCTAGAAGGCGAAGCTAAGGAATATTTCAATGTTGAAACCGAGCTACACTCAGCTAATTATGAAGCAATAAAAGCAAGCTTGACTCAGCGATTTAAGGAACGAGAACATAATTCGTCAGCAATCCAGAGCGATTTAGTTGTTTCCAGTATGCAACGCGACTGAGGAAGGAAGGTACCAAAATCCGAGTTATTTCGGAAGATGAGCGGAAAACAACATCCTTTTTGAAATTGCTAAAGAGCAATTGTTGGCGAAATTTTTCTTCGAGGAATTAAAAAAGCAAAGAGATTTGTTTTGTTGAGATCCCCTAACAACATTCTCAAAGCATCAAGATAGCGATTGAGAGGTTAGAAAGAGATGAGAGTGAGGAATAATAAGGAGAAGGAGAAAGTAGACGATAGTATGATGTTGCAACAGATAGGACAAGTTAGATAGTATAGTTTAAAACATGTTAGTAAAATAAGTAGAATAATGATGAATATTAATTAAGGGCCTAAGCTTAATTAAGAATTAATCGGGGATAAGCCAACAAATCGATTAAGAATGTATAAATGTAAATGCGAGATAGAATTTTATATACCATGCAAGAAAGTAGAAGGGATAGAGTTTTGTAAATAAAATAGTAGAATATAGATGTATAAAAAGGGGATTAATGATAGGAATGAAATTATCATTTATTCAGAATAAGACTTGAAGAAACACCGGTATTTGTAAACAGTAGATCTACATAAAAAAGAAGGATAAAATGAGTGAATGTTTTAAGTGAGTTGGGTAAACATGAGAGTAATCGAGAGTTAACAACACAGTAGTAAGTTGAGGGAGAAGCAAGACTAGGAAGAATATAAATTGTAGGGTCATATGGATTGATTTGACAAGTTATGTAATTCCGAAATCTAAGCTGGAGGCCACTAGCTAGCATCACCCCAGGCACGAGACGAATAACAGCATTGAGAACAAATGGAACCCACATTGTACTAGCTTGCATACTAGTCAATTACTCACAAGGGAAAAGCAGATGTAGAAATTGCATGCTTTTTGTACTAAATATGTATTGTACATATAAAATATTGTGAAATATTAATATCAAACAGATTTGGAAAAAAAAATATGATTATGTAAAATATGAAGAGACTATGGTAGTGTGATACAGACACGTAAGCGATAACAGTGAAAGCAATTATTGTATTATTGTGTTTCGAACAACGATTAGTGATCATTAAGATTTTCTTTATAGTTTAATGATGATTACGAGACAGTAATGAGAGGAACGAGGATAGAGAAAATGTCAGTTAGTTGAATTGGACATTTCCCAGGTGAAGATGTATTAGTGAGCCAATGGGTAAATTAAAAAGGTTGAGCTATAGGAATTGTTTTAAGGGCAAAAAAAGATTGGGTCATCGCGACGATAGCCTAATAGAATGTGCCAAGAACGTGATAAGAGGTAGTACGTGAACGAAAGTGATTTTTGGAAATATGTCATAAATAGTGTATTAAAAGGTTCTAATTACAGATGAAAAACTAACAGCTACATATTGAACATCCCAAAACGAGCGGGGACAGTGAAGCAGGGGAGTAGAAACGAGCGTACCTCTTGGACAGGACTACCACCCGATGAGATGTCGAGACAACAAGATGGACTCATTCAGTATAGTATAATACTTATAATAATTACTCTTCAAGAAATTAATGGCGTTTTTTATTTAAAAAAAAAAAAAAAAAAAAAAAACTTTTTAACTTTTTCTTGAATTTTGATTAACTTGGGCTTGAAACAAAAATAATTGCACAGTATATAAACACCAAAATTCAGACATTGGGAAAACAAGGAAGTTAACATTGAGTAGATACATTTGTCATTATGGAGTCATAAACTTGCTAGAACAAAAAACACTTACACAAGTTATTAAGTTTGTGGAAATAGAAACCAAAACCTAATAAAGTTGCATACTTTACTTAGAGTACAACATATAGATGCTGTAATGAAAAGAAAAAAAAAAAATGGATTTTTAAATTGAGAACAAAATGCAATAATTAGATAATTTGATTTGAGACACATTATAATGTTATCAGAGTTATAGTATGATAAAATGTCTTGTACAGGAATTAGAAAAAGTTAATCACATGCAAGGAATGTTTTTAAACCTCAGTTACGGCAATGTAACAAAATGGACAAAAAAAGAAAGAAAAGGGTGAAACAGGGTAAGCACGCACTTGTATGAATGATAAATGATTTTACTTTTAACTAATGGGTATTTGGACCTTGATAGAACTTCTTTTCATCCCTGGCGAAGCGTAATTGCTCGCAAACGTTCAAAAGTATGAGTGAAGGCCAAAATGGAGAGTCGTTATGGACCGTAAGCCTAAATGGAGCCTCTGACAAACTTTAAAAGGTTGCAAGTTTGAATGATGATTAAAAACAAGGGAAAAGTGCAGTAGTCATGACAATGCGACAGTGACACCCTGTATAGAGCATAAAGAGTTCGTTAAGCCACACATGTTGGATTACGAGAATATTCCTTGATAGATTATTAAATTACATAACAAATCAACTCAGAATCAAGAAATCATTGCATTTAATATAGTAACTGCCTATAAGGCCAGAGAACTTAGGAGACATATGAATATTGCACACATTGCAGAACTTGGGCACATAAACTTTTAAAACAAAAGGTAAACACATTTGCATTACAAATTGAGGAGAAATTAAGACGAGAAGTTTGGGCAAATAATTCACGTCACACACACACACTCTGTTGAGTAAACATTATAATTACTTAGTCACAGCCCAAGTATATTTTACAGCAAGTAACAAAGCCATTATAGAGTTTGTTTCATTGGTTAATTGGTTAAGGTTTACCCATTAATAACCTTGTTTATACAAATGGTAATTCCACTGCCATTCAGTCACACCAGAAAGTAATTCAAGCCACATGGTTCAGTCCCTATCTTGCATTGACAAGAAAGTGCACAAGCCATGAATCAGGAGAAACAAAATTAATCTACCACCGACGACCAGGGCGCACGCCGTCCGTGGGTCTGATTTCTTTTTCAGGATTGCCGGGTACGAGACGAATGCACTAGCAGCTTCAAGAGTAAACTCCCACAGCACTGCACCCCATCAACACTTCCCAAACAGTCAGGAACTTCGTGCAACATGGAACGAGATCAACTATGGATGCAAGTTTGTCAACAACGTAATCCTACCAAGCAAGTAATGGAACATGGCCGACTGAAGAACGACCTTCGACTCGCATCTACTGCAAAATGACTGCGACTACCTACTCAAGCTGATGGAACATTGATCAAGACAGTGAAGTGATACGTTTAAAAAACACTTATACATTGCAAATCTACAGTAACGGCAGTGATTAGAGACTTTGCGTTAAGCTAAGGGACAAGTGTTTATGTGATTATATATATGTAAAATATGTAGAGGTATATTGTTAACACGAGTTTATATTTAATTGTTCATGTATACAATGTAGAGGTACATTATTTTATAGAATTTGGAGTTCGTAAAAGTTTTATCATTTTATGGAACGATGAAAACTTTTAAATAGGGGAAGGAGCTATGTAGTAGACTGGAATCAACGTTCTATTTAGCAAAGTGAATTTAATAGGAGCAAGCAAGTTGCAACTTAGTATTTAGATAAAAATCAAAAAGCATTTGCATTTCATCATATTTCGAGGTAAGGAATGCCTTTAGCATAATGACCAATTCGGGGAAATTGTAATTAGCTTGATGGGCAGATTCAAAAAATTTGGGACCATATTTTTTTATCAGCAGGATGTCATTAACAGTCAGTTAAACCCGGGATAGAACCAGTAAAGTTTCCTCGAAACTAATTATCATTAACAAGCAGTTTCCCACGAAATTAGGTAACATTAAGACAAGGTCGCGAATAAAGAGATTAAAGAATGAGTTAAGAGACGTCTCAATAACCAATCAATTAAAAGAACGAGTAAATAGAGTCATCGTTAACCAATCAGATTAAAGGCGGGTTAAAGGATTTTTACTATAAAGGGAGCAGTCTTTAAACCAAACAAGTTTTAGTCTCCGATCAGAAAGCCAGTGGTAAAGAAGAAGGCACTACTCTCTAGACGTACTGTAATACGTAAGTAAATGGAAACTTTACATAATTATATTAATATGTTTATTGATTTATTGCATGAGATAATACTCTTCTACTATTATTCTCAGAGTGTGAAAAAAGCCCCTCCGGGTGAAGGGACGTAATATTGGAGATGTGAGATAATAAAATTTGTGTAGATATAGTTTGGATTTGAATAATATAAATAAAATAAATTGTTGAGTGGAACTATGGTCATATAGGTGTGTTTTAATAACGTGGATAATAAATATCTGCATTGAATTCGTTTATTTTGGGGGTTTTGGTATGTATTAACATTGAACACTAAGTTGTTATATCAGTGTGTATTGATGTATTGTTTATTCGTTAATAAATATTGTTGACTCATTCCTGAGTCCCTTACTCACTCCTCCAGTTAGTTAGCATTCCCGCTCTAATCCATGCTATCAAGTTAGTATAACGGTTTAATCGGGTCGGTCAGTAACTGTGGTCGTAGGCTGGGTTTCGAACCCGTGACCTAGGGTTGTGGAGCCGGTCAGCCGTCATACTACATACTTGTTATTGTTGGCTAGAAAAAATAAAACATTGTCAATTTATATTAATTGAGTTGTGGGCATGAAAAGTACTCAACATTTCAAATTTAAGACTTTGAGATGCATGCCTATAAATTTCTAAAAAAAAATTGCTTGTTGTTATCAGGGATTTATTTTATTTTACTGTAGTCCACTGACACACTGTTTACATATATGAGACACTTAAACATAATACATGGCAGTTACAACAAAATAATAACATAAAAATACAGAAACAAAAAATGATTATGTGCCTCGTTGCTAGGACGGCTCCAAAGTCACCGTTTACAAATCAGAAGTTAAAAACTTCTGCCTATAGCAGAAAACGAACCCTGGACCTTCTGTATTGGAAGCAGAAACGCTAACGTAATACAAAATATGTATAATAAGTGAATTATCAAACCAAGTTGAAGTGATGAAAAATCCATTACACCTAAGGGAATACATTTATTTTTTTTATTTTTTTGATAACCTGTGGCTTAATTGGTATCTATGTCTTCGGTTTCAATTAATTTGTGTCATTGTCGTCTAGTTTTGCTAGTAGTCTGCGAGTGTGTGGTAGAAGCTAGCTCGTCAGTGACATCATCACAATAGAATACCAGCCCTCCCACGCATGCGCTATAGCTGCTGGCTGCTATCATAATGAATGACGCAGGGAGTTGTTTTTGTTTATTGCACATGTTCACCAGCAGACTTGTCTGCTCAAGGATCCTCATGTTTTTTGTTCCCCACTCAGAACCAGTTCTTGCAACTATAAGTGGGCAGACAATAAAACTTGGCTGATTATTTATTTTTATTGATTCCCGTTCCAGTTCTAAGTAGTTTTTATTCAACATTCGATGCCGAGAGTAATGAACCTGGATGTAGATAGGCCTAGATAAGTTTATCTAACCTTATTATCTTATCGAGTAGGTTAGCAAGTACTGACGAAAAAGCGGAACTCAGAGTGAAACGATTAAAGTGATAAGTTGAATTAATTGTTATACCATTTTTTTTAGTTCCTTTTCCTAAGTATTTTTTTTTTATTCCTATAGGCCGATTTTTTTATTATTAAGCGAGCGAAGCGAGCGTTTCCATTTTACTCTGCCGGAAAAATTAGTCACTGTTTTTTTTTTTTTTTTTTTGTTTGTTTGTTTGTTTGTATGTCTCGCTATAACGTTCGAACGGAGGCTCGGATCGAGTTGAAATTTTGACCATCCGCAAGCTTTGTTCTTGATTGAATGTCATTAGTTTTGTGGCAAAATCGTTCAAAAAGTTCAATCGAAAGATTTTTTTCAAACTAAACGGCGACAAAATCTGAGGTGGCCAAATCATTTAGAATGTCCGTCCGGTCACGAATATGTTAATTTTATTTTGATCCGATAAGTAGTGTAGATGGAAATTACATTATAACAAAAGTAACGTTGCCATGGCAACGAAAAGACGCACGAAGTTTCTAATGCACTGCCACCTAGAAGTAATCAAAATACTTTCGAGGGAGCAGTATATTATTTGTCACCAAAGAGTTTAAATAGTGTTCCCAAGGAGTCAAGGTCCTCTAGATGGCGGTGGATTTTATTCACAAAGTAAAGGTTTACACACGGGTTTACCCAAATACCTTGTAGTGCGGTTCCTAAGCCAACAATATTGCAAATAGTGATACTAGCATGAAAATTTGCATACTTACTTATTTGACTATAAGGAATTCAAAAATTGATGGCTCCAAGATGGAGTCTTATTATTTAACTTTTGATTAATTAATTAAAATTAATTAGTTAATTTTATGAAACTAGTTTCAAAGTGTCAATAAATTAGTCATGTTTGGTATTAATCAAATGCATTTGTCACCTTTATAAAGAAAAAAAATATATTGTAATATACATTTGATATAGTGAAATATGTTGATTTTGCTGATTTTTTAGTTTTTGAACCAAAAGATCAACGTTTAAGTAAAATTTCTTCTAACCAATGATATCACAGTGTTCACAAAAGAGCTTGTAACTATAATTAATGTTCATTTTTCAATTTTCAATAATAGTAATTACAATATATTTAATACAAATTACAATATGGCGTAAAGATGTCTAATTATGGTACAAAATTGATACCAACTTAAAAAATTTTGCAATCTTAAAGCTTTTGTTATGAGAAATTCGAAAATAATTGGCTCCACGCCGAGTGTTTAGTATTTAAATATTAATTGATAAATCAACATTAATTAGTTAATTAAGTCTAAAATTTCCAAAGTGAAGATAATATTGTAGTGTTTGGCATCAATTAAAAGCATTTTACACCAACACTAAGAAAAAAAATACGTTGAAAAAATATATTGAAATTTATGTATGTTGTAGTTAAATATGTTGATTTTGTGATTTTTTAGTTTTTGAACCAAAAGATAAAATTTAAAGTAAAATTTCTTCTAACCAATGATAACGCAGTGTTCACAAATAAACTGGTAACAATGATTAATGTATCATTTTTCAATTTTCAATAATGGTCATTACAATATATTATACACAAATAAACAAATTTTCTTAAATTGAAAAGTAACAGGAACATTTTGTGTGACGTAGCAAAATGCAACGTTTGACTTATTACAAAATCTTTATCAATTTTAAAGATTTTGTAATAAGAATTTCAAAAATCACTGGCTCCAGGCTGAGTTTTGAGTATTTAACTAAGAATTTTAAATTATTTACTTAATATGTGTCCAAAAATTTCAAAATGAAGATAAATTTGTCATGTTTAGTATCAAATAAAAGCATTTGTCACCAGAATTAAGGAAAAAAAGAAGAAATACATTTTACTTTTACGTTGATCTTTTGGTTCCAAAACTTAAAAATCCGCAAAATCCAAATATTTTTATAACATATTTAGTTTCAATATATTTTTTTAATGTTTTTTTTTTTAGTATTGGTGACAAATGCTTCCATTTGATACCATACATGACAAATTTATCTTCACTTTGAAATTTTTGGACACAATTAATTAATTAATTTAATGAATCAATTCATAGTTAAATACTCAAAACTCAGCCTGGACCCAGTGATTTTGGCAATTCTTATTACAAAATCTTTGAACTTGATATAAACAAGTCAAATTATGCATTTTGATACGTCACTCAACAAGTGTCTGTAACTTTTCAATATAAGAAAATTCGTTAAATTGTGTAATTATATTGTAATTACTATAATTAAAAATTAAAAAAGATATATAAAAATAGTTTCCAGTTTATTTGTGAACACTGCGTTATCATTGTTTAGAAGAAATTTTACTTTAAATTTGATCTTTTGGTTCAAAAACTAAAAAATCACAAAATCAACATATTTAACTACAACATACATAAATTTCAATATATTTTTTCAACGTATTTTTTTTCTTAGTGTTGGTGTAAAATTCTTTTAATTGATACCAAACACTACAAATTTATCTTCACTTTAAAAATTTTGGACTAAATTAACTAATATATGTTGATTAATCAATTAATACTTAAATACTAAACACTCGGCGTGGAGCCAATTATTTTCGAATTTCTTATAACAAACGCTTTAAGATTGCTAAATTTTTAAGTTAGTACCATATTTTGTACCAAAGTTAGACATCTTTACGCCATATTGTAATTTGTATTAAATATATTGTAATTATTATTATTATTGAAAATTGAAAAATGATCTATTAATTATAGTTACCAGTTCTTTTGTGAACACTGTGATATCATTGGTTAGAAGAAATTTTACTTTAACGTTGATCTTTTGGTTCAAAAACTAAAAAATCAGCAAAATCAACATTTTTAACTATATCATACGTATATTACAATATATTTTTTCAATGTATTTTTTTTCTTTATAAAGGTGAAAAATGCTTTTGATTAATACCAAACATGACTAATTGGATGAGCGTAGCGAGTGAAGCGAAGACTTCAATTTCACCGACCCCCCAAAAAATTTAGCTCGGGTGTTTTTTTGTTTTTTTTTGTTTTTTTTTTGTTTGTATTTCTGTCTGTTTGTTCGCTCTCTACCGGGCAAACGGCATATGCAATCTTGATGAAAATTTGACAGGACCTTTGAAATCTCTGAACTTAGACTTGCTACGTTTTTGGGTACAATCGAAGAAATATTTCTCATGAATATCGTACTTTTACGATTTTTTTCGATTTTTTGTGCGATATTTTTGTGCCGATTCTGACCAAACGGGAGGGGCTACAACGTTCATATTATACATGTACAATAAGGTTATGGTGATGTAGTACCTTTTGAAAGAAAAAGTTGAAAAAATTAGCCAGAATCTATAGAAATAAAGCTTTTAATATAAGTTTTTTGATTTTTTGTGCGATATTTTCGTGCCATTTGGGCCAATTCTGACCAAACGGGTGGGGCTACAACGTTCATATTATACATGGACATTAAGGTTATGGTAATGTAGTACCCTTTTAAAGAAAAAGTTGAAAAAGGTAGCCAGAATCCATAGAAATAAAGCTATTAATATAAGTTTTTTACGATAAATAATACCAATTGACAAGAAACAATAGAAGCTTGACAACAATCACCTTCAATGCGTAGGCAACAAAACAAAGCACTTGAAAAGTAAAGATATCCCACGCAAACTAAAAACTTCAAAAAGCTCATCCATCAACGCGGCGGGACTTTAGCGTTTTCCTAGTTTATTGACATTTTGAAATTCGCATCATAAAATTAACTAATTAATTTTAACTAATCAATTAATAGTGAAATAATAAGACTCCATCGTGGAGCCATCAATTATTGAATTCCTTATAGTCAAATTAGTAAGTATGCAAATTTTCATGCTAGTATCACTATTTGCAATATTGTTGGCTAAGGAACCGCACTATTGGCAATAACTAGGAAAACGCTAAAGTCCCGCCGCGTTGATGGATGAGCTTTTTTTTAAGTTTTTAGTTTGCGTGGGATATCTTTACTTTTGCAAGTGCTTTGTTTTTCTGCCGACAAATTGTAGGTGATTGTTGTCAAGTTTCTATTGTTTCTTGTTAATTTGTTATTATTTAACGTAAAAATCTTACATTAAAAGCTTTATTTCTATGGATTCTGGCTAACTTTTTCGACTTTTTCTTTCAAAAGGTACAACATCACCATAACCTTAATTTCCATGCATAATATGAACGTTGTAGCCCCACCCGTTTGGTCAGAATTGGCCCAAATGGCACGAAAATATCGCACAAAAAGTCAAAAAACTTATAATAAAAGCTTTATTTCTATAGGTTCTGGCTAACTGTTTCAACTTTTTATTTCAGAAAGCAATACATCACTATAACCTTAATGTCCATATGAAATATGAACGTTGTAGCCCCACCCGTTTGGTCAGAATCGGCCCAAATGTCACGAAAATATCGCACTAAAAATCGAAAAAAATCGTAAAAGTACGATTTTCATGAGAAATATTTCTTCGATTGTACCCAAAAACGTAGCAAGTCTAAGTTCAGAGATTTCGAAGGTCCCCTCAAATTTTAATCAAGATCGCATATGCCGTTTGCCCGGAAGAGAGCGAACAAACAGACAAACAAAAAAAAAACAACACCCGAGCTAAATTTTTTGGGGGGTCAGTGAAATTGAAGTCTTCGCTTCGCTCATATTGGAAACATGGCGCCGTAGACAGCGAACGTCGCAAATTTTAAAATTTAAAATTTGTGCATTGTGGGTCTAGCTATAGCACGTGCTCGCTTATCAACGCGTTCAACTGAGCGTTTCCTAGTTTAGTTTTTCAAAACAACGGACATAGTTTATCAATAATGATCATCTGACGACATTGACAAAACTATTTTTTTACTTATTTTTGGGTTGAGCGCTACGCCCAATCATATCTCGTCAAGACCGGCAATCCTGACTGAAGGTTTTTTCGAGTTTTTCTCAGTCATAAATGCGAATGCAATGGATTGCTTGAGATTGTTTGGGATTGATGGAAAAAACTTCAGTCAGGATTGCCGGTCTCGACGGGAATTGAATCCGGGATCTCCAGAATCGTTTCTTCTTTCTTTTCTTTTCTCTTCCTTTTTCCCCATCACTTTTTTATATTTGATTTATTAATCAATTGTATTAAATATCCTTTTTGAATTTGTTACCAAAAATTGTTGTGTTTTAATGTATTGTTGTTGTAATATTACTATTTCAAATATTTACTTAACTGTAGTTAATTGTTGAATATGCATCTATGTAATTAGATTTATTTAGTTGTACTCTTTTGTAAATAACTTTTTTAACTGAATAGGATAGACGTTAAATAAATAAAAATCACTCAAGTAACCAAACGGAAGAAAGTAAAAAAATACGCATTTCGGAAAAATATAATAAAGTTGTACCTACTAAAAATTTGTCATAGTTTACTCCGGTCACAAAGAAGTAAGAACACGCATCATTTCAAATCAATTATTCCAATAAAATAAAACGTGTTTCAAACTGGAAAATAATCGCATTAGTTAATGAACTGTTACTTATTGCAATTTATATTGGCATTGTCTAGAAGGTGATAGGTTACACGCCATTTACTTTTACCAAATGGATTCATTGTTTTACATTTTAAATGAACATTGGTATGTAGGCAAAGCTTAAACAATGAAAACGCCAGTCCACTGTGCCTGAGAAAATGTCAAGTCAAAATCTCTGTAACCTATGCATTTTAATATATTATTCGATTTTTAGTGCAAAATTAGCCCCTGCTGCCCCCTACTACCATGTTCGTTGGTGAAGTTTATAGATACACTGGCATCGTTTTAATATAAGGTTTAAGCCAAATTAATAATTATGTATACAGATAGATCTGAACATACCCTCACACTGACCGTCAGTGTTGGCTCGAGCGCTAAGCGCGCGACTCTGATTCGGGAGGTCCCGGATTCAAATCTCGTCGAGACCGGGAATCCCGACTGAAGGTTTTTTCCGAGGTTTTCCTCAGTCGTCAATGCGAATGCAAGGGATTGAGTCCTCTTGAACAGCCCTCTGACGTCCATTCACAATTGTCCTATCTGCAACATACCTAGTTAGCTGAAGAGGGGCATGAATTTCACCCTGGGCAGGCTTCCCACAAAAATTATTACTAGGAAAACGCTTAAGTCCCGCCGCGTTGTCGGATGAGCGTAATTGGTGCATTGAGCTGCCATGTGTTATGCGGATTTTCTGTTGTTCTGTGAAAAAATCATTACTAAATTGATTTTTTTTTAATTAAATTAAATTTAAAAAAATAAATTAAATTTAAATTTTTTTAGTTAATCGTAATTTTAAAAAAGGGAAAAATCGTAATATTGAAATTTTCATAAGAAATAATTATTCGATTGCGCACAAATTTTACAAGAATATATTAATTTATAAAATTAAGGTTCTGTGAAAAAATCATTACAATAGGATAAAGCATGTAGGTGTTATTTGCCAAAGAAATTTTTAAAATCGAAAAAGTCGTAAAATTACGATTTTCGTACAAAATAGTTTTTTGATAACGTTCAAATTTCACATGAATATATCAATTCATGAAATTAAGGTTCTGTGAAAAAATCATAACAATCGGGCAAAGCATGTAGGTGTTGTAAGTCAAAGAAATGTTTAAAAAATCGAAAAAAAATCGTAAAATTGCGATTTTTATGAGAAATAATTTTCTGATTGTGCTCAAAAACGTGGCAATTCTAAGTTTAGAGATTTCGAAGTCCTCCATAAAATTTCATTGCAATCGGAGTATCGGTTTAGCCGGAATCGTGTTAACAAACAGACAAAAATACATAAAAAAAAGAAAAAAAAACATTCCGGATTTTTTTCTCCAGTGTATACATAGTGAAATGGAATCTTCGCTTCGCTCGCTACGCTCATCCACTTAAACAAATACCCCCACACTGAAGTATCTAGGTGCCCGCAGCCAAGCAGTGGTGACCTTTTCGAGATGTCACCCAGCAGTTATGAAACACGAAATGAGTGGGTCTACAACAATAAAATTTTGCATGGACATTAATTAAGCCTACGTACTTTTGAACGGAAAAGTTGAAAAAATTAGCTGTGAGGCATTAAAAATGGTTTTTATCAAATCATTTACAGGTGTCTAACTAGGAAAACGCTAAAGTCCCGTCGCGTTGATGGATGAGCTTTTTTGTAAGTTTTTAGTTTGCGTGGGATCTATTTACTTATCAAGTGCCTTTTGAACGCATTGTTGATGATTGTTGTCAAGTTTCTATTGTTACTTGTTATAATTGTTATTATAAACCTAAAAAACTCATATTAAAACCTTTATTCTATGGATATTGGCTAACTTTTTCAACTTTTTCTTTCAAAAACCAATACATCACCATTACCTTAATGTCCATGTGAAATATGAACGTTGTAGCCCCACCCGTTTGGTCAGAATCGGCCCAAATGTCACGAAAATATCGCACTAAAAATCGACAAAAATCGTAAAAGTACGATATTCATGAGAAATATTTCTTCGATTGTACCCAAAAACGTAGCAAGTCTAAGTTCAGATATTTCGAAGGTCCCCTTCAATTTTCATCCAGATCGCATATGCCGTTTGCCCGGTAGAGAGCGAACAAACAGACAGAAAAACAAACAAACAAAAAACAAACAAAAAAAAACACCCGAGCTAAATTTTTTGGGGGGTCGGTGAAATTGAAGTCTTCGCTTCGCTCATCCAATAAACAAGTTCATAGTAACTTGACAATATGAACAAACGACAGCTGTTGGGACCACTAGATATTTTAGTTGCTTATTATATTTTAACAAATATCACCCCAACTCGGTCGGCTTGTTGTGTAAGGTGCCCGCTGCTTGGTGGTTGCGACGCTATGGCTGCGGTGTACGGCCGTGGGCCCGACTTGCTTATAAAGCTCTCGTCTTCGTGCGTCCGACATTCACTCACTACCCACCCAAGCAAGATGTTGTTAACGCCCTTGTGCCTCGTGCTGACTGTCATGGTAGCCTTGACGTCGGCCAGGAACGTACGCTCTGCTGTTGCTGACCTTGCTGACGGCGAGCTACTAGTGCGCCTAGAACCTGACCTGCAGCCTGCTGACACATTCTTCTACCGTGCAGACGAGATGGAGCCGCTGGTCCGAGTCGCAAGATAACCGTAAGGTGCAAAAGCAAAGAGCACCCCCACCCCCCACGGCTTGTGGTGAATACTGTCCGGGCGGTGATATAATTTATTGATTTTATCGTTTGCAAACAAAATTTATCGTGATTCATCTTCCACCATGTGAGAGCTACTGAAGAGAACCTGAGGTATCGTCATCTTAAGTTTTTATTCCACTTTCATAGTGATTTGCTAAATTCTCAGTTTTGACTTTTAATATTTTCAAAGTTTTAATCACCGCCTGCTCGAATGGGATGGACCCAAGTTCATCCCATTCGAGCAGGCGGTGGTTTTAATGATCATTAAGAAACAAAAGAAACAATAAGGGGCAACAAGACTTGCAAGAGAAATATATAAACAGCTGATCAATGTCAAAAAAGTGGATACGAAAGAAAGGGCATAATGAAGTATTTACTTTTACTTTTATTTATGAGCTTACAGGTATACAAATTTTTGTATGGTGGCAAGGTCCAATATTAACATTTAAAAATACTAAAATATACAGTTTCATAATATTACAAATTTACAAATTTTCTAAAGAACTTTTAAAATATATTAGCCCATCTTTCTCTACAGTGCTCTCAGGTAATGGAATTTGTTACCTGAGAGCACTGTACAGAAAGATGGGCTAATACATTTTAAAAGTTCTTTGGAAAATTTGTAAATTTGTTATATTATAAAACTGTATATTTTAGTATTTTTAAATGTTAATATTGCACCTTGCCACCATACCAAAATTTTTATACCTGTAAGCTCATAAATAAATGTAAATGTCAATACTTCATTTACATTATGCCCTTTCTTTCGTATCCACTTTTTTCTCTGTACCTTTTCCAATTCCATTATTTCACATTCATAGTATCAAGAGGTAGGTATTAGAAACTACTGATGGAAGAAACTACAGGGATTTAAATGACTTTTACTTGATGGAAGAAATGTATATGAAACCCCCTTGGTGGTTAATTTTGATATTTTGAATTTATATCTTTGGATTTTATGTTTTATGTTTTTAATGCTTTTAAATTTATTTTAGCCTGGCATATCCAATATAAAATGGGCCAGCAGCAATGCTGTATTGGAGTAAATAAATAAATAATTTTTTTGAATATTATTAAGTTCAATTAATTTAATATATTTACCTGTTCAATTAAAGTTAAATTATAATATGTAAACTTATTTGAATAAAAATATATTTATCCCTCAATTTTTGCATGATTTCATTACCGTTTGTGTATATGATACCTTTTTCATTTTATATGGGTTTCGCCCAAATACATTGGCTTGAACATGTCTTACTTTATTGAGATACAGCTTGAACAAGACAATTATTTTGTCTGACTCCTTGAATTTTAAATCCAACGTTAGTCAATTATTGCAGAACACCACGAATGTGTATTAAATGTTTTGATTGTTGTTCGTGCCTATAGGCCGCTTATATTATAATAAGCAATATAGACGATCAGATACGTCCCCATTTTCGAGAAGATGGGCTCAATCGTCGGAACAAGCTGAGAGTGGGCTTAAAAAATTCGTAATTTTCCGCTGATAACAGAAAAGGCAACCCGGAAAACGAAATCGGTAGCTTTTAGCTTTGAGGGGCAAAAAACGGTCAAAAACGGCAAAGTGTAAAAAGACTTTAAGAAGACATACAAACCTAAACCCTAACGCTAATGCTCACATGAGATCATAAAAAAAAGATGAAATACAAATCGTTAACTTTAAGCCTTTAGAGGCCAAAAACGACCAAAAGAGGCAACATGTAAAATAGATTTTAAGACGACCGATTTAACCATTCACTAACACAAATGCTAATACGAGATCATAAAAGATATAAAGGAATTATGAATCGGTAGCTTTGAGCTCTTTCAGCACAAAAATGGATAAGAGGGCACACTAGAGGTCGCAATTTCATCTAAAATAGCGTTAGTTAACATGCGTGAGTATTATACAATAGTAGTTTGCACATTGTTTATATTAACTAGAAACATAACAAAAACTTGTAAAAATACAGCCAAACCTTACACACTCAAAAGAAATGAGATCTAAAAAAGTGCCAAGCTCATCTATACCCTTCCACATTTGCGCATTCTTATTCATAAACGTACAGTGTCCCGTAACAACATCCTTGAAAAGCTTGGCAAAATAGAATTTGTAGCTATTAATTTATTTAAACGTAATAGTTCATACAAATTCTTTTTTTGTAATTAGTTTAAACGTAATGGTCATGCAAATTCTATTTTGCCAAGCTTTGCAAGGATACAGTCACAGGTCAAAGTGAATTTATGTATTCAGATTGCGAAAATGTAGGAGGGTACATAAGCTTGGCTTTTCTTTTAGATCTCATTGCTTTTGATTGTGTAAGGTTTGGATGTTTTCTTACAAGTTTTTTGTTGCATGTGGGATCTTATTACTTTTTCAAGTTCCATTAGAAAATTATTTGTTAAAATACAATAATTTTGTTAAAGTCAATTTAAATTGATAATTATGGTATTACCAATTAACAATAGAATTTAAAATATCTAGTGGTCAAAAGACTTGTTTTTTGTAAACAATGTAGGTGATTATTGTCAAGCACTTAAGTTACATTCTTGTAAACGGCTTATATTAAAACCTTTATTTGGAAGCCTTCCAGCAAACTTTTCCAACTATTTCTTTCAAAAGACCCTATATCACTATTACCTTAATGTCCATGTAAAATATGAACGTAGTAGTTCCACCCGTTTGGTAAGAATCGCGGGCCGATTGAAACTGACGAATTAGACAGTAGTAGCAGGAGTAGCAAACATCCTCAAAGTGATTTTGAGCATGCTTCAAGCCATTTTTTTCACCAAGGAGGAATGCTCGTACCCCAACCAAATTTGGCATGTGTTGTCAGTCAGGTACATAAATCCCCTCGATTTTGATAGTTTTCAAGTTCACATCACGTTTCAAGACGGCTGGGTAACACCTCGAAATCACCCCAACTCTGCTTACTGTATAAGGTGCTTGAGTGTGTAGCGCACCGCGGCTTGGCTGCGGCACCCTAACGGGCACCTAGATCCTTAAAGTGATTTTGAGCATGTTTCAAGTAATTTTTCACCAAGAAGGAATGTTCGTACACCAACCAAATTTAGCATAATATGTTGTCAGGTACCCAAATCCCCCTGATTTTGATAGTTTTTAAGTTCACATCACGTTTCATGACGGTTGGGTGACACCTCGAAATTACCCCAACTCTGCTTGCTGTATAAGGTGCCTGAGTGTGTAGCGCACCGCGGCTTGGCTGCGGCGCCCTAACGGGCACCTAGATAACATACGATTACTGTTTTTACATTTTGTATTGTAGGCCAGCTGCACCGCACATTGAGTGGTGGAGTGGACACTAATTATCACTGATCATTTCAAAAGTTACACACTTTACTGCTTTGCCTTTCCTGTTGATCAAGTAACATTAACTTTGATTTTACTTAAATAGATTTAATAAAAATTAAATAAGAAAGCGCTCCGACTTTTAATAACCTTACATATAAAACCCATTAAACTGCATTGTTTTCCTTTTCTGAACTGGTCCTGCGTAACGAAATGCCTTTTTGCCTTTGCCGGCCCCCAAAGTTAAAGGGTACTGAAATCGATTTTCACATTTAATTTGAATTTGTATTGATTTAACGAATTTATTGCAACCTATCGCAGCGTTTTCGGCCAATTAGTATTCTATTTGATATAGTACCTTTTTGCCGTTTTTTGGTTCCCAAGCTATAATCGACATATTTTGATTTACTCATTACATGTTCTGTATTGTCTTGAAATATTGAAGAAATTACAACTCTACCCAGCGTTATTGGACAATTGGTATTCATTTTCATATATATATATATATATAATTTCTGAGGATATATATAATTTCTGAGGTTTTCGTGGTTATTTGTATGTGTTACCATCTTTAAATAATTAAATTTACTTCTTTCGGTTTACCACGTATATTGTTTATTTAATCCGACGTTTCGACTGGATTTCACCAATCTTTGTCAAAGACAGTAAAGCAACTCAAGTAAAAAACCCAATATACAAAAACACTTCAAGAGGGAAACGAAACAAAAACACAATAATAACATAAAACAAACATAATAAACAAGGCAATGCAAAGAAGTTAACTAACAGGAATATTATAACATGTGGAAAGAGTTTAGAAAAACATGTCATGTTATTGATTAGATGAAGTAGGCTAGTCTGCTTGACCAGGACTTGTGGGATGATTTCTTGCTTAAATAAACAATATACGTGGTAAACCGAAAGAAGTAAATTTAATTATTTAAAGATGGTAACATATATATATATATATTACCTTTTATCCTTTTTCGCTCTAAAAGGTAAAATGTACTATTTTCAATTTCAGATATTGTTTTCTGTTTGAGCATAAAATATCACATTTGTTTCCACCTTACCCAACGTTATAGGCCAATTTGTAATCTGTTTAAGAAATATTATCCTTTTTTGCCGTTTTTTGGCTGTATAATCTAAAAGCTACCGATTTCGCTTTCCGGGTTGGCCTTGATGTAATCAGGGAAAAAATTACGAATTTTTTGAGCCCACTCTCGGCTTGTTCGGACAATTGAGCCCACAAAAGTGCGTATCTGATAGCCTAATAAGTTAGTAAACAAATTTTACTGTGAATGAACAAGCAAAGAAAATACAAAGTGATTTCACTCTGTATCAAGCGTAGGCCTATCTTACCTTATTTTATAATGGCCAAATGATATGCTGGAACAAAATACATTTTTTAAATGCGCCCAGATTTTCTTATATAATTGAATTTTAACACCACTGAAATGTGAAGGGTGCCGCACATGCTACACACTCAAGCACGTATACAGCAAGTACAGTTGGGGTGTTTTCGACATGTCACCCACCGCAGTCATCATGAAAAGTGTTATGAACTTAAAAACTGTCGTAATCGGGGGGCTTTAGGTACATGACAACACATGTCAAATTTGATTGGGGTACGATCATTCTTTCTGGGAGAAAATACACGTTGAAACATGGTCAACTACTCCCCAATTCGTCAGTTTCAATTGGCCAGCATGTGACCAAACGGGTGGGGCTACAAATAGTGATGTAGTGCCTTTCGAAAGACAAATTTGAAAAGCATCGAAATAAAGGTTTTTATATTAGCTTTTTACAGGCATAAACACGTTTCCCCGTCTAGGCCCGGGGTATAGAATTGGCCCAGAGCATGGCTCTGCTAATCGTAAAAGGCGATTCAAGAGAAAAAGTCCACCTCGCAAACATCAGCTAGTATGAAGGGTAGTATTTTACTCCCCGAAAATAGAGGCGAGCTCTGGCAATCGTCGTCGGGGACCTTGCCCCTTCCCTTGACGACCCCTCGACGACGATGACGACAATGACACCACGAACGATGACGAAGACAATGACGACCGCGACGTGAGAACCCCCTTTCCTCCCCTTACCCGTGGCTGGTTCTGACCAGCATGGGCCCCTCCTCCCCCCCCCCTAGGTTAGAGTGGTGCATTATGACCTAACGGTTGACGCGTCCTTAATCCAAATAAACCAAACAAACACGTAACTATAGAAACTTGACATTAATCACCTACAATGCGTAGAAAAAGCAAGTCTTTGGGCCTACATCGATTAACGAGAGAACAAGTTTTTGAAATTCTCCTTTTAAACAAGATCCCGTGAGTGATTGTGGCAATGTTTTCCGAATCGAGTTTACCACAAGCAATATGTTTAGCAGCCATTGTTCGCCATGAGTCGCGCGAGATATTTAACAACCTATTGTTAATTGTTATTACCATAGCAATAATTAATACTCTTTATAAAAATTATTCCATTTTAACAAAAATAATTTTGCAATGGAACTTGAAAAAGTAATGAGACTCCACGCACACAAAAATTTGGCAATATATACAGCCAAACTTGACGCACTATGAATAAGTATTGGATCTAAAAGAAGTGCCAAGCTCATGTACCCTTTTACACGCACACATTCTTAGTTAAATTAAAAGTTGCAAATTCTATTTTGTCAAGCGTTTCAAGGATGTAGTTACGGGGCAGTGTATATGTATATGAATTAAGAATGCGCAAATATAGAAGAGTATACATGAGCTTGGCACTTTTTTTAGATCTCATTACTTTTGAGTGTATAAGATTTGGCTACATTTTAAAAGTTGTTTTACTGTTACATCCGAGATGTACAAAGATGATTTACGAAAACACGAAGTGTACTACACATGTAATGAGGATTTATTTATTCAACTATTAAAACAGCCAGCGTTGACAATATGTGAGGTTTTGCGAAGCGCTCAATTAACTTTAGTTTGGTGTGCGGGGGGAGGGGGGGGGTTATGGGCCTCCTGCTGCCACCCCGTGTTGTCAAAAAATATAATATGGTTAAGTATGTGATTGTGTACAATGAGAGACTGGGGTAATGCGGGTCCGGGGCGCACAGTCCCGGAAAAGTTTTTGATTCTTAGAGTGTGATTGAAGTAAGTATTTTAAAAGTTCTTTTAACAAAAACCATGTATGAAAAAATTGCAAAATAAGAGAAATAAGTTATCCCAATATCTATATAATATCTCAATAAATACTTATATAAAATAAAAATTGTGCACCCCCCGACCCCTGCCCCCCTCCCCCCACTCCCTTTAGTTACGCCACTGGCCACTTGAGCTTTAGCAGTAATATGAATAAACATTCTTGCTTTTACTTTTGGCTGGAGCGATTTATTTGTAAATAATTTTGCTTTGCATGGTGTGCGTGTGGTGTACAGCGGGCTGCCTGCGCGTCACATTGCAGGGGTACCGTACGGTGCTGCGACTTAGCGTCGATAGCTAGCACTGCGTGGTCTGGTGTGGTGTACAGCGGGCCCCTGCCGTCCACATTGCAGGGGTACCGTACGGTGCTGCGACTAGCGTCGAAGCTATGCACTGCGTTGTCCTGGTGTGGTGTACAGCGGGCTGCCTGCCGTCACATTGCAGGGGTACCCGTACGGTGCTGCGACCTAGCGTCGATAGCTAGCACTGCGTGGTCTGGTGTGGTGTACAGCGGGCTGCCTGCGCGTCACATTGGGTTGAATCTAAAGGCCGACTTTGCTAACCTTCCCCCACCACCGCGCGCTCACGGCTCGCTTGCGATGCCACTATATACGTTTATAGGCGGACAACGTACACAGTGCGCCGTAGCAGGGTGGTAGCAGATGGGATTGCTAAGGTAGGTTCGCTCTGCGCTGGTTCAAACCCCAACAATGTTTTTTTTTTTTTAATAGAAATGTTAAAGGTTTTGAAGGTATTTTTTGTTTATTTTTTTAATAATAGTTAATAGAACTCCTTTCCGGGTAAAAGTAATTTATATTTTTAAAAATTAAAACGTTAAGGTTGTGAAGGTTTTTTATTTTTTTTTCCTCAGTCAATAAGGTTAACTATTTCTTTGAACTGAGCGGCAGACATTATGTGATTTCGCGCGCATACTGAGACGGGTTAGCATGGTGCGCGCGCCACGCTAGACAGAGAGGGGAAAGGTTAGCCAAGTCGGCCCGGTGTCATATTAGTCACATTGCAGGGGTACCTAGTGTCGACTTAGGCCTAGATGGATTACACTTGGAGTCGATAAAGGTAGTTGGCGCGTCACGCAGTTTGGCGCGTGGTTAACAAGGTAACTTGTTTGCTGTATTTTATTATGATTTCATTAATTATATTGGGTAAATATTCATTATAGCGGACGTTAAAAAAAAACTACAAAACTTTTAACTTTTCTATCAAATAAAAAAGGACTTTATACGGAGTTTTATCAATTGTCATCATCCATAAACAAAGTAACCTAGAAATCCTTTAACGTTTCTATTTAAAATATAAAGTTCTTTCCCCCGAAAATAAGTTAGATTAAATATTATTTTTGCCATTCATAACCAAAAAACCTACAAAACCTTTGACGTTTCTATTTAAATAAAAAAGGACTTTCATCCGAAAAGGAGATTTTATTAATTTTTTTATTTTTATTATTTATTATTATTATTTGCATTTATTTGTAAAACATTTGCCATTCATTACCCAAAAAAACCTACAAAACCTTTAACGTTTCTATGTAAAATATGAAGGACTTTCATCTGAAGAGGAGTTTTTATTATATAATTATATTTTTGTCCCCCTAAACCAAAAAACCTACAAAAACCTTTAACGTTTCCTTTTTAAAAATATGAAGGATTTACCCCCGAAAAGGAGTTTCATTAATTGTTATTGTTATTATTCTGTTGTTTTAATAGAAAAACATAAGAATAGAATATAAAAAAAAAATCGCTTCGACTGAGATTTGAACCATCGAACCTTCGATTAAAAGTCTAGCCCGCTACCATCCTGCCAACACGGCATTACGATTGCGGGCCGCCTTGGGTGGTAGGGGACCGTGGCCGCTGAAGCAGTCGGTAAGGAAGTACACCGTCCACTGTCATCCATCTAGGCCCTATCCGACTACCAGGAGTACTAATATGACATCGTGCCGACTTGGCTAACCTTTTCCTCTCTTTCTGGCGTGGCGCGCGCACCATGCTAACCCACGTCTCAGGATGCGCGCGCATCACATAAAAGTCTGCCGCGCAGTTCAAAGAAATAGTTAACCCTAATTAATTTTAAAAGCGGGACATTATAATATTAGGTAAATAATTCATTAAGCGGACGTGAGGAAATAAAATAAAAAAAAACTTCAAAACCCTTTAACGTTTCTATTTAAAAAATAAAGTACTTTTACCACGGAAAGGAGTTTTTTATTTAAATTTTTATTAAAAAATAAAAAAAATACCTTCAAAACCTTTAACGTTTCTATTTAAAATACAATGGCACAGATAATGGGCTTCCAAAAAAAAAAAAAAACACATCGTTCGGAGGTTTGAACCAGCGAAAACCCCTCTTTCCCCAATCCCACCCGTTACCACCCTGCTACAGCGCACTGTGAACGTTGACCGCCTAAAAAACGTGTATAGTGGGATCGCAAGCGAGCCGTGAGGCGCGGTGGGTGGGGGAAGGTTAGCCAAGTCGGCTAACGATTCACCCCCAGGGGCACCGTACGGTGCTGCGACCCCAGCGTCGATAGCTAGCACTGTGTGGTCTGGTGTGGTGTACAGTGGGCTGCGTGCGCGTCACATTGCAGGGGTACCGTACGGTGCTGCGACCTAGCGACGATAACTAGCACTGCGTTGTCAATCAACGTCTTACGAGCCTTCGAGAGCAAAGAAAACTGAAAAAACGTTTGCTTCTGTTATGCACAGAGTTTCATCACAAAACTTAATTATTGGATGAGCGTAGCGAGCGTAGCGAGCGAAGCGAAGATTCCATTCTACCGACGATTCTAACGATTCTACTACACTGGAAAAAAAAATCCGGAATGTTTTTTTTTCTTTCTTTCTGTATTTTTGTCTGTTTGTCCACACGATTCCGGCTAAACCGAAACTTCGATTGCGATGAAATTTTATGGAGGCCTTCGAAATCTCTGAACTTAGAACTGCCACGTTTTTGAGCGCAATCGGAAAAAATTTTCTCGTGAAAATCGCAATTTTACGATTTTTTTCGATTTTTAAAAAATTTCTTCGACTTATAACACCTACATGCTTTATCCGATTTTTATGATTTTTTCACAGAACCTTTACTTTATGAATTAAGATATTCTTGTGAAATTTGAGCGCAATTAAAAAAATATTTATCATAAAAATCGAAATTTTACAGTTTTTTTTATTTTTTTAAACAATTCTTTCACTTATAGCACCTACATGCTGAATCCGATTGTAATGATTTTTTCGCAGAACCTTAATTTTATGAATTAATATATTAGTGTTAAATTTGAGCGCAATCGAGAAATTATTTCTTATAAAAATCGCAATTTTACGATTTTTTAACAATTACGATAAATTAAAAAAAACTAAAAAAATTAAGTTAATTTTTAATTTAATTTATATAAATTTAAAAAAAATTTCAACTTAGTAATGATTTTTCCACAGAACAACAGAAAATTCGCATAACACATGGCAGCTCAATGCCCCAATTACGCTCATCCAACAACGCGGCGGGACTTAAGCGTTTTCCTAGTGTACGTAATACAAGGTAGATTAATATATTTTCGTTTTTAGCAGACGGTTAGGATGGCTTTTGCTGCTAGCTGATGGGCTGTGTTTTGACAGTTGATTGGCCATTCTTATTACTAGGGAAACGCCAATGTCGTTGTTAGACGAGTGCGAGAGCCATGTGTTGAGTACCCGGTAACATTCCTTTTCTTCCTCCTACCTTAGGCCTCCCTAGCCTATCATAGGCTACAGTGGAGCATTATGGCCTAAACTATGACCAAAACTTAAATACCCTATTATTTATACGATTATTATAATCAAACTTAAATGCAAATGTTCCCGCGTACTCAACACATGACTCTCTCACTCGTCTAACAACGACTTTTTAACATTCCTTTTCTTCCCCCTACCTTAGGTCTCACTAGCCTATCATAGGCTACAGTGGAGCATTATGGCCTAAACTATGACCTAAACTTAAATACCCTATTAGTTAAACGAATATTATAATCAAACTTAAATGCAAATGTTCCCGCGTCCTCAACACAATGACTCTCTCACTCGTCTAACAACGACTTTGGCGTTTCCCTAGTCGAGTTGGCTAAAGTGCCCTTATAGCCGAAATGTGGGAGACGTGGGTTCAACGGTCGGGAATTTTTTTGTAATTTCTGGATTGTATTTTTTAAATTATTTAACGTGTTTTGAAATGCATATAACGCAGTGTAGTCCATCATCTGTGACAATACTATGGAAAACATAGCCAGTACGAAATACGTGAAAATATTGCAAGGTTTACTCAATCTACGAGCGGAATTTTGACGTCCAACATTCGATTAACCTTGGACACGGCATTTCACAGTCAGGTAAATAACAAACGAAAAATATTATTTCAAAATGAAAACCATTGTCGTTAAAATAATTCCTATAAATTTTAATGTATTTTTCAGTTTTTTATTTCTTGCAGGTTTAAATCGCAACAGATTGTGCTCATTTTGTTAGCAGTTCTCAGTTACCTGGTCACGGATATCTGTTTAAAATTTCGGCTCAATCTATTAGGCCGTTCAGCCGTATGGGACCGGACAGACAGACATTTAACATTTAACATTTAACAGAATTAATCACGACCAAGGCCCGATCGAGTAGCGTTGTAGACTACGTTCGCTGCGCTCACTCGTCTAACAAAATGAAATTTTAATTTGACCACCATAAAGTTTTTTTGAATTAATCATCTATCTTACCGATTGTAATCGAACGTCATTCCTTGCATTACATGTATTCGTCCAGTGGATATCCAGGAATATACCTCGGGGGTAGGCTGCCAAGAGTATGATATAACTGCAAAAGATGCTCCACAAACGACACAAAAGGGGGTGGGGGTTATGGCTACCAAATTAATAAATGTATTGCATTTTTGGCGTAAACCTAAATAATTTCCAGCATAATAATTAAAGATGGGATTTCGTGAGGGGGGGGGGGCAAGATCCTCGACCCCCCTGGATACACCGTACTGTACTCGTCAATCTGTATCAGCCATAGCAAAGTGTAGGCCTAGTGTGTTATAATATATTAGGGGGGGGGTTAGGGATCTTGCAATTTCTTCAGGAACTTTTACATTTAATTTTTTTTTTGAATTTCTAAGTTTAATGCATCAATATTATTATGCATCACTTTTCTATGTGGGTTCGTCTATGAGTGCGTCACGGATCACGATAAAACCGAACATGACCTCCGATTGACTTAAGTTTTTAATGGCATTGCCCTTGACCAAGGATAATGCATTGTATTTAGGGATGCCACACACATTCACAATATGCTCGTTGTGACTATAATGTATAGTTCTACCAATGAATATTGAATAATAATAAACAAATAAAATATTTTTGGCCGGGGATGGGGCTTCACACAAAAGTGGGAGATTATTATACATCCACCAACAAGGTGATTTGAATCCTGGATCAAAACGTTGTTTTTCTACATATTTTTATATCTTTTGTCAATCCGGTGATTATGTAGCTTCGCTCCCTATTTTTTTACTTCCGCTTGTACAACGTAGCCTACTCGCTCAATGATGACGCTCAACAGATGACAGAGAAAAGAGATGATTGCATTAAAGATTTTGAGGCCCGGTACAAATTTATTTATTTTAATTATTTTATATATTATCAATATATTTTATTCAAACGTTGGCACCTATGCTATAATATGCAAAAAAGTAATGTTCTTATTTTCAACTATACTAGTGTAATGAATCTCACCTATTCACCAAAACAATAAATACAAAACTACAATTAAAAATACAAAAGACTTACAGGTTGCCTCGGCTGCAGTCGGTAGAACACGGCTTGTTAGGTCTGGCTCAATAGACCTAACCAGCTGTCAGAAAGTTTATAATAATACAAGGGAGATGAGTGATCAAACAGGAATAATAGCCTATAAATGAGAGATGAAATATTAAGTTGACAATTTAATTGTGTCCCAAAAATCAGACAATTGTACAAGTTATAGGTAGGCTTAGCCTACAAGGGATTATGCAATGGAATATAGGTTACAAATTATACAGTGAAATACAGTGAACAAGTTATACAATGAAATACAGGTTAATATCAGGTCCTTTGGGCCTATTTAAATGGCATGAAAGCCTCGCTTAAAGCTCAGTCCAAAATGTTTTTACCAGGCATGTAAGCCTCCGTTCCTCTTTCAAAAGTTCAGTTGATAATGCCCAATAGCCCTTAGGCTTTCGTTATTATATTAATAGTTCAGTTAAAACGTTATTACGTACCAATATCCGCCCTTAGGCTTACGTGCTTTGTAGAGCTGTAGTTTGTCTGAAGTGGAGTATAGGCCTAGGTCCCCTAGACCGAATCCCAGGTGTAGAAGTCCGAATCGTGTCCCAGAATCACGCCCGCGAGTCCCAAGTCTTGCCTCAATCGTGAAAGTTCCTTAGAAGGTAATTGTATGTGTTAATTAAGTAATTGTCGGCGTCTTGGGTCTTCTCGGATGGCGTCCCCTCCCGTTCGTCTCAGCACATCTGTGCTCGTGTATGGCTAGATGGATTCTGTGGCGTCTGCCGTGGAAGTTTCCAGGAGTTCTTACTGATGATGTCATAAAAGAACATTCGAGAAGGTTTATGGCGTCTTTAGAATTACTTAAAGCTCATTTTCGCAAATCACGCGTAGTAATTGAAGATCGCCATGTCATTGCCATGTTGCATATAAAATTATCAGAACTGTAGTTGGTCGACAATGCACTCTATCGGTGGTTGGTGAAACCAATACGTTAGATCGCAGCACTGTCATATATTGGTTGAAATGTCGATAGTCCATTCAATGGTCGATAACTGTTCGATCGACAATTTGGTAACTGTTCGGGTTTACTAGCTGAAGAGCACTCGGGTTGAAATACGCGTTAATATTTGTATTGGTGTTTTGGTACGTAAAAGTTCGCAATTGTTTTGACACTAAAGAATTCACTGTTTGTTGTTGTTGTAGTTGGTTATATTGATTGTTTGACTGAACCTTGAAGAGTTTAATAAATGTTTTCTATAAATTTGTTATTGAATAATTATTTAAAGTAGGCCTATAATTGGTTATGTTACACTAGTACCGGTACGTATAAAATGGAAGAATATCAATAAATTAATGTTTTATTTTAATACGAAGGTGTAATTTTTACCTCATGTGTTTACGCCTCACATGAATCGCACATTAATTAAACGAGTGAGCGCAGCGAACGGAGTGATCTCCATTCAAATTAAACGGATCTCATTCTGTTAGTCTGCGTGTGTGTACGTTGAAAATCAGCCGAATCGCTGAACAGATTGCGATGAAATTTTAAACAGACATCCGGTACGAGTTTACTGAGAACTGCTAACAAAATCAGCAAGATCCATACAAGAAATAATAAATTGAAAAATAGGCTTCCAATGTTTAGAAATTATTTTAACGACAATGGTTTAGATTATGAAAATATATTTTTTGTTTCTTATTCGCCTGGCCGTGAAATGCCGTGCCCAGGCAAGGTCTATCAAATGTTGCACGTCAAGGTACCCCCAAATTCCGTTCGTGGATTGAGTAAACCTTGCAATATTTTCACGTATTTCGTACTGGCTATGTTTACCGTAGTAGGCCCTATTGCCACAGATGATGGACTACACTGCGTTATATGCATTTCAAAATATGTTTAATAATTTTTTAAATACAGTCCAGAAATTACAAAATCTTTCCCGACCAGGGCCCGATTCATGTACATTTTTATCCCGGTATAAAGCAGAGTTAGGTGGTATAAGTGCGGTATAACTCCGAATTCAATTCATGAAGACTTATCCCGCCTCGCACGGGATAAGAAAATATGTAACAGATGGTGGACATTTTAAATTTTGCGTCTATGTGTCAAACGAGAAAGTTGTCATTACTCTCATAAAACAAATCAGAAACCGTCTCGGGGCTAGGCCCAGATGTAGAAAATTATTCATAATACAACAGTGTAGGCCTAAAGTTCGATTAGGCTATAGGACTAGATACAATTAATACTAACATAACACGTTTGACAAGCCCTTGGCCTCTCCTAGGCAACCCTAGGCCTGCACGACCATGTTTTGACACACATCCCGCACAAATAACTAGTTTTGATTACTAAAAGCCTTATGCAGATGAACAATAGTATGATAGTCCTAGGCTATTCCAAAATTTACGGCAATAATACGCCTTTTCTTTTCTTTTAATGATCTCACGCAATCTTCTGTCAATAAATAAAATGTAAAACAAAGATGGTGCAAATTTTTAGTGTTCTTTTGCAAATCTGCTGATTTACATGGCTGTGGAATGCAGTGGAAAAACATTTGTTGTACTTGTTGTTGGATTGAAAATTTCTGATTGGATGAGAGTTGCTCAGACTTAACCAGGCCTTATCCTGCCATGTCCTGCATTATACCGTTCTTATACCACTTATACCCGGGATAAATGTACATGAATCGGGGCCCTGGGATTGAACACATGTCTCCCACATTTCGGCTATAAGGGCGCTTTAGCCAACTAGACTAGGGAAACGCCAAAGTCGTTGTTAGAGGAGTGAGCGAGTCATGTGTTGAGTACCCGGGAACATTTGCATTTAAGTTTGATAATTATATTCGTATGAATAATAGGGTATTTAAGTTTAGGCCATAGTTTAGGCCATAATACTCCACTGTAGCCTATGATAGGCTGGCTCTCTCACATATGGCTCTCTCACTCGTCTAACAACGACTTTGGGCGGCGTTTCCCTAGTTTTATTAATGAGGACCCTAGAGGTACTTATAAAGTGGGTTCAAATACACTTACTACAACAACTACAACACAACTCGAAACTCGAAAGGTGTCAAAATCTGGAACCATAGAAGGTAAGAAGAAAAAGATCTAACAAAACATAACCTATAAATAGCTCGTTCTGTCAAAACTGACTCTTCGTAATTGCGCTGGGCAACTATATTCAAATTTCAGTACACCTATTATTATTCCAACACATTAAAATTAAGGACACAGTAAGTTAACTAGGCCTAGGCCTAGCCTAGGGCCTACCGTTAAAATATACCTGGGATAGCCCTAGCTAATAGGGCCTTTGCATGGCATAATGTTGATCAATACTCTCATACTGAACTGAACCGGCTTTGGGTTTACCCTTTGGGGGTAGGGCCTAGTATGCCTACATTTCATACACAAAGGTTCAATGGGTATTTCATTCATTACCAAATACATTTGTGTATGAAATAGGTCATGCACACAGCCAATCCCGAGCTAGCCGAGGCCTAGCTAGGGGCTAGGCTACGAATTAACTGTAGCCTATAGGCCTACCGTACCTAGGCATTACTAGCCTAGGCCTAAACTGAAGCAGGTAATCGTTAAGACTAGCCTAGGCCTAAAGCAAGGCATTTGGTCTGTGGATATTTGCACCCACTGAGGTGCGCCGAGGAGGTTTTGTGCTATTTTCACCTATGTTCTGCGCATGCGCGGGTGTGTCCAACATTTAATATTCTATTTGCACCGACGTAAATGAATAACCTGAAGGTGCGCATTTTTTCTACCCAACTTTTATACTCTTAACGGAAAGGATTTCGGGTGCGCTCTTTTCGATTATATATCCTAGAACTAGCGCGGCGCACTGTAGCCAGCGGAAAGTTCGGCTAACCTAACGAAAGTAGTTTTGTAACGGAAAGGCTTTCGGGTGTACTCACCCGCGCATGCGCAGAACATAGGTGAAAATAGCATAGGCCTAAAACCTCCTTGGCGCACCTCAGTGGGTGCGAATAGACACTCCGAGGCATTTGTCCTAGACCTAGGTTTACGTTGTTGTAGGTAGGTAGTCCTAGGCCCTAGGGCTAGCCCTAGCTGTAGATAAACCCAAAGGCTGTAGGCCCTAGACACTAGAGATGTAAAATTACTGGTCACTTTGAAAACGGTAGCCTAATATTTATCAATAATTATTTTTAATAAAAGCGAACACAGCGAAATGACTCGTAAAATATTTGATTTCTCTAATATTTCGGGCTGTGAAAGCATGAAGCAAGAAATTATCAATAATATTATTAGGCCCTAATTAATTAATAATTAAAATTATTATCAATTTAATGTTAGGCCTACCGGTAAAATTACCGAACACGTAATTTTTAATATTACTCAGATTATTAGGGCCTAGGCCTAGGCCTATAGGCCTATTATTTATTAGCCTGCATCCCTATCTAATTATAACTACCGCTAGGCTACCTACACCAATGTTTGAAATGGTTATGGCTTTTGGCCTATTTGCACACCAACAATCCTCAATAGGTTATAATTTTAATTTGGAACTTTATTTCCCAGGGTTGCGAACCATCCTTGACTTTATGGCACAATGGATTCCATGACCTTTGATACCACATCACCTGAAAAGAATTTGAACTCCCAGTGTCTCGTCTGTGGCTCACACTCGCTTGCAAACTATGTGGATCTATCGCTTAGTTCTTCTCGAACGAGTCAGAGCGACACATTGATAAAGAGAAAATTGAGTCATATTCTCATCGATTCGTGGGTTTCTTCGGATAACGAAGTAATACTTTGCCTCCCTTGTTTCCATTTAGTAGATCAGTTTGATGTACTCGAGACTCAACTAGATGCCATACGCAAAGATTTGACTGACAAATATGTGAGCAGAACGGGCTTTAGAAGCAAAGCGAGGGACCAACAGTCCGCCACGGTCACCGCCAAGAAAGTTCAGGTTGAAGTTAAAAGAAAACGAAGACCGTACACCAAGAGGAAAAAGCAGTCCTCTGATGATTTGAGCACTTACATACTTCCAGACATATTGAATCAAGAATTGGAACATTCCTTAAATGTTAACAGTGATGCTACCGAGGTACATGCTATGAGCTCTGGATTGGTTTGGTCTCAAGATTCTATACAGATTCAAACACTAGGCGATATTGAGGTGACTAATAGTAGTTGGAGTAAAAGTGCAGCCGTACAAACAATTCAGCCGAGCTCACAAGGTCAATTAGAGTGCGTTGTCAACAACAATCCTTTAATCGTGTACGACAATGACCCTAACTTCTTAAATTCTGGCGAGAGATTACGAATCGGTATCGAAACCAGCGAAAACAATATCATGTCGTTTGCTTGTGTTTACTGTAATCTGGTCTTACCGAATATCGAAAGTCTGAAGAGTCACATTCATATGCAGCACTTCCCTAAACTGTTGACTTCTCCTATTCCTGTTGAACTGGGTCTTGGGAACACAATGAACTGTGGGGTTCAGCTAGAAAATGTCAACAATGCCGCTCTCGATACGGTCAAACCGTTTGCATGCATTTTCTGCGATGCGTCGTTTAAATTCAAGAGTAATCTGAGTTTGCATTTCAAGGAGAAGCACACTCCACACAAACCTTTTTCTTGTGTCGAGTGCTTAGAAAGTTTCAGACGTTCAATGGAACTCTCAAGACACAAAGTTTACTACTGTCCACATAGGAAAAAGAATCTTCCACGCAAAGATAAGAAGACTAAATAAATAGCATGTTTCATAGTTCCTAAGTCCATTCACGGGTTGTGGCTCATTCTGTGCGATACCTGTCCAAAGCGTATCAAACCAAAGGATGTGCGTTCAAATCCCAACATTACACAACAATGTTTGTAGTTGTTCATCTGCGTCTGTCGCCAGACACCACTCATCGTCTCGAAAAGCACAATTAAGTACATTAAATAATGCAGATGCTTCAACAACAAATCACATTAGTACCATTTAACTTAAATGTAATATCTATGTAACAGACTTTCTAAATGATTGTATAGACTGTTCTTTAGATTATATTGTATATTGTGCATGTCTCAAACTACTGTTTAGTGTTCACAAAATATGTAGGCCTAGGCCTATAGGGCCTACCTATTACATACAGCATAAATTAAACCTGAATTATTTTTTTAAACAAAATGGGCTAGTTCTAGCATCGCAATTTCCTAAATTATTATGCATTCTCTTTCTTTCCTTCAAACCATTCATATTTATATTTCTACCAAACATATTATAAATTGAGTTAACAAGTGATTTAGCCTACGAAGGATTATAAAATATAATAAATAGGTACCGGTAAGCATTAACAACAGCTGTCTGTACAGTGTATTAGTGAATTGTGATTGTTAGGAACTTAGAACATTGCTGCAGTTTGGCCAGTTAAAAGATGAAACCAGTTAAATCACAATGTGTTTCACTGATTCACTTCACACAAAAATTCACTGATGTTCAATATGAGGTGGATGTTACTAGAGTGCTAGTCTCTGAGTAGGTCGTATTTTTTTAGTTTTTAGATCGCATATAAACATCGCATAATATCGTAAAACATTGTTTACAGAGTCCGAGTGCAGAAAGTTTAGTGTAAGTTTTGAGCTTTTAATTAAATTTATTTCAAAACTGCCTCTATTATTGTGCGTAACATACTTTCATACACCTGACATGATGGTTTAGTTGGGCAATCAAATTGAAATTTTACACCCAAAATGAACGAAGTGTATATCCATCATAAACAAAACAGGCATTTTATGTCCTTTTTGTTGTTTGGCGTAATTTTGACAAACGTTACTATTTTCATAAGATCATGTTTGATTCTAGCCAGAGTATACATAGACATTATTTTCTTCTTTACAGGCACATCTAATTTTCCTCTCAATTTGACAGAAGGAATGGCACATTTTTTCAATTCACATTTTGATCTTACATTTCCCATTACCTTTATTTTCAGATGTTAGCTATTTCATAATAGTATTCAACAAAATGTTCAAAATATACCCGGGTATGTTTTTAATCTAGGAACAAATTTATCCTGTTTAATTTTCGCTAGCCAGGATTTGTATCTCACAGGAGATTTTGTCCTCGTTTGAAAAACTTGTAAATTTTTACTGCATCCTTAATACACATTGCATCAGAGGCGGATTTATATGCACTCGCATTGCACGCAGGAGAGGGACCCCGGGTGGCTGAGGGGCCTCCGAATTCTGCCGTTAGAAAATATATATATTACGGTATTTACCATATAATTATGTTTTGTTTATATGTTTTTGTGCTTTCGTGATCAATGGTTTCAATCAAAATCAATGGCTCGTTGGTCTTGTGGTTAGCGTATCTGCTTCCAATGCAGAAGGTCCAGGGTTCGATTCCCGCTAAAGTCAGAAGTTTTTTAACTTCTGATTTGGACTTAAGTCCATCAGTTCTTGTCTTAGGAGTTTGTAAACGGTGACTTTGGAGCCGTCCTAGTAACGAAGCACATAATAAATTTCAGAGTTGTTCTGATTCGGCCTTGTTGATTCTGGCGTTGATTCGCGGGTGTTCGCACTGTCCATACTACTGATTGCTATATTTCCTACTAAAAATATCGATCTTTGGTTGGTTATCGGCTTATCGCTCACTCGTCGATTGCGTCGGGGCCTGCAGGGTTGGCTTGGTCGCTTTGATTTAAAGTCCCCCACTGAAAATCAGTTATATAACTGAGTGGGTAGACTCTAAATAAAAATGTATTTATGTATTTATTTAATGTTGTAACAATCTTTACGGTAAATATCTCGCATAGTATTTTATAGAAAATTTATTTTATTCTGAAACGTTGGGAATACAATAATTTTTCCATAAAATACTGTGCGTGATATTTACCGTAAAGATTGTTATAACATATATATATACATATACCAATGTACCCAAGTGGAGCTATGCCATACATAGAATACAAGGTTTTGTATCGTGCATTTTGAATCCTTATTTAAAACTCTAGTAAAAAACATCTTTCCTTTATATTGTCAGAAATAAAATCAAACGTTAATATGTTGCCATGTATGCTGTGAATTGTAAGCTCGAGATGACGACAAAACAAATTGACGCACACAAACTACATTGTTTCGGTATTGCATTCAGCCCACCACTTTTTTATAAAACGCACCAAATGCATTCTTAAACCTGATTTTCAAAATATTTCGCTTATGGAGGGCTCCGCCACCCATAATCCGCCACCGCAATAGAGCCCCAAACAAGGCTGTGCGCAGGGTCCCAATAAGGCAATAAGTGTAAATCCGCCTCTGCATTGAAAACACCATGTTTATTTTCTTGTGCAACACTGACACTAGAGCCTATCTACAATATTTACACGTGATTTACACACACTCCTGCTTAGGAAAAATATCAATTGCCGTGTTCTCTTACCAGTTTGTAGCTTGCAGTCACTTGCAATATCCACACTACAATGAAGAATGGTACCACTAATATATTTAACAATTAATTATACTGAGAAATAAAAGCAGTACCTAAGCAAAACTATAGATTTTAGTGACAAAGATGAAAAAACACTCTATGCAGACACTGTCAGCCCGTAACTGTAGGTGATGCGCCTCACCGCTCGATCTGCCGACCACCACGAACGTCGCCTATCCCCGGGCTGGCGTCAAAACCGCCCATTGTAGAGGGAGTTGGAATCGCCCACGGATGCCAAAAATGACGTACCTAATTCTAATTTTTTGTAGGTCTTCTTAAAGATAATAGTTACTAAAAATATGACAACTCATTAACCTGGAAACTGTTATTACAAAAACACTCGCTGAACTATAACCTGGGTTACTTAATTAAAAATGTTTCTATATTTCGGAGACTCCCGTCTCCAAAATATAGGGTTATAGTTCATCGAGTGTTTTTGTAATAATAGTTACTACTTTGACAATATGATTTTAAGTTGCATTAGGGTGTCCAGATTTTCAAACCCAAAAAAGCGGGACAAACTTCTGGCGGCTGTAGCTGGGGTCTGGGGCGAAGACCCAGCCGCCGGAGACCTTTTTGCCAAAGGCAAAAAAAAATTTCACCATACTACAATTATTTTGTCATGTTTTAACTGAAAAATGGCAACTCGGGGGATTACCTTAATGAATAATTACTATAGAAAATGTTGCTTTGCAGATCGTACAAAACACTTGTCATTATCAGTCTCGTGTCTAACAAGATAAGGAAAGTCCTTCTTAACACGTCATTGAAAACACACGTTTAGGCGGCGGCATTTTACACACTCACGCGTACGAGACGAAAAAACTATCTCGTAAAAGTGAGGTTATGAAGTAAAAATATGTTTTCAAATCAAAATTAGCTTCCCCACTATTTAATTGCTGCTAATAATAATTAAATTTCGAATTGCGAACTATATATTCTGTTTGAATACTATCAGTTCTACAAATAAGCAGGCAAAGTAGGCTTGCAAGCACTCTAAATTTTTTTATGCTTTTCCTCACGACAGCATTTACAACGATCTGAGCAAGCAAGAACCCAAGGAAGGTTTGTTTTGGGTGAATTATCAAATAAAATATTTATTGTGATACAGTTAGTTTTATCATGTTGCTCGGCTGCAAAACGACAAAAACTTCGCTGGGGCTCGGGACAATTCGTGTAACTGATGCCGTCAACCAACCCCACCCCCCCTCTACACTCCGCCTGCTGATGACGCATTCATTCGTGCAAAGTCAAGGCCAGCAGAAAAGTGTATACAGAATACGCATAGTCCGCAAATTTACAGCAGACGAGCCACGAGCTACACGTGAAATCGGTATATTTACAAAAACGGGACAAAACAGCGTCCCGTGAACAGTTGTCGGGACACCGGGACAGGTCCCTAAAAAACGGGACTGTCCCGTTTTTAACGGGACGAATGGACACCCTAAGTTGCATGCTAGCCCGGGAGCCTCTATGAATTGTGCTCAGCTATGTAGTTGGCAGTTATACATACGACACGAATATTACATACTTTTATTATTTTGATGTCTTGTTGATGCAAAGAAAGAATGTTTAGAGTTTCTCAGTTTAGGGTACCTACCCTTACATTTCCCCATTGGACTGCCCGGGCACAGGAAATAACTTCTAATAAGGTGGTTATTATAATTTAAACACACCAGAGGTGTGTTTAAATGTTTTAATTTTTTCGAAAATTTTGTTTTTTAAATTGGAAAAAATGTTGTTTTTATTTTATTTTTTCATTCCTCACATTGCAAAACACTAAACAGTGATGTAAATTATCACAATATTTTTAAAAATGCATAAGGAATTACAATATGCGCATAAGTCCCCACTATTTTTATCTCACGGGTACCACCTACTGATTGCTTCTGCAGCCGTTTGTTGGAAAAATTAAAACATCACAGCCAGTGGCGTGTAGAGGTTTGATAGGGACCAGCGCGATCATACTAATGGGTACACCCACCCCCGCGAATGTACTTGCGTTGGCCACACGGGGTCTGGGGCGAAGCCCCAGCTGGCGGAGGCGGAAAATTTTTGTGTCCTTTTTTCCCTCAAGATAGCTTGTAGTGCGATCTGAGACATGGAGGGCACTAAATTACAATTGCAAATTTGCAATAATTTATAGGAAACTTTCCAAGGATTTGCTATATTTTTTATTTCAAATTTAATATTAAATTTACCATTTTCAATTTGTGGATATGTTTTTAATATACTGAGAAAATCATAATGTGGATATATATAATTTCTAAATATGGTCTGTTTGATCGTAAGATAATTAATGTAACATTAATCACAGGTTACAATACAATTATAATTAAGACAGCCCCTTTTAATTTTCTTTAACAAGGAAAAAGTGGATGTCTATTGACCTAATTGTAAAATATTACTTACAATACCGGTACTTCCTATGCATATGGTTCTGACAACAACATGAGTGACAGTGTCTACCCAATGGTAGGTGACGTTTGTATACTTCTGAAGAAGCAGCAAACCTATCTACAGCTATGTTTATATCTATATCAAAAGGTGTTGGAGTCTCTCCTCCAGGGGGGAACCAGGACCTTTCAAAGGGGAGGGGGGGGCGACTCAGCTCGCCCTGCAGGTAAAAAAATTTGAGGCCTTTTTTCAAAAAACGAGTTTAAATGGCTCTAAAGAGGGTATATTTCAATAAATTTTTTTTTGCAGTCGCTCACAAAAATAGGCCCTGGGGGAAGGTAAAACCAAAAAAAAAAAAAACAAAAGACCAAGCCAAACAACAAACTGAATTAAGTCCCTTTTCCCTTTATAATCGCTATTGCTTATGTGTTTCTATACCCACACATTTTCAAAATCAGTGTTAATGGATGTTGGATGGAATGTTATTGGATGAGAGTAGTTAAGACTTTAATTTCGCTCCCCTGAGAAAAATAGCTGGTGGTTTTTTCTGTCTGCTCGCGCTCTACTGGTCAAATGGCTACTATGATCGATTGATCGTGCTGAAATTTTCATGGACCTTCAAAACCTATGAAGTTATAGATGTGTTACAATTTTGGGTAAAACCAAAGAAAATAACATCGTGTAACATTGAGGAATTGACTAAAAGCAATAAACTTTAATAAAAGATCATGATCGCAAGAAAACATTGATATTTCTGGTGTCTGAGGCCAGAGCATATACGTATTCATTATAGAATAAAATTTAGCTTTTCAAGGACCAAGGGGGGCAATCCCCCCTACCATCCACCCCCCTGGATCCGCCACTGCTCTCCTCTTCAATGGTCGTGCAAAGGTGGTTCTTGATCAATTTTAATTTCGAAAATGTTCGCTCTGCTGATGCCGAAGACGACATAACTACCAAGATATTGCTTACAACTATTCACCATTACATCCAGCTTGCAAACCTAGTGAAGTGATAACTAATAACAATTTCTCTTGTATTACCTGTACATGTTAACACACATGACAAAAACTTGTAGAAATACAGCCAAACCTTACACACTCTAAAGAATAGAGATTTAAAAAAAGGTCCAAGCTCATCTACCCTTCCACATTTGAGCATTCTTAATTCATAAACGTACAGTGTCCCATAACAGCATCCTCGAAAAGCTTGGCAAAATAGATTTTGCGATTAACGTAATAGTTCATCCAAGTTCTTTTTTCTAATTAATTTAAACGTAATAACATGCAAATTTTATTTTGCCAAGCTTTTCGAGGATGCTGTTATGGGACACTGTACGTTTATGAATTAAGAATGCTCAAATGTGGAAGGGTAGATGAGTCTTGGCCCTTTTTTTAGATCTCATTTCTTTTGAGTGTGTAAGGTTTTGGGTGTATTTCTACAAGTTTTTGTTATGTGTGTGATCTCATTACTTTTTAAAGTTCCATTTGCAAAATTATTTGTTAAAATATAATAATTTTATCAAAGTTGATTTAATTTCTATGGTATTAGCAATAACAATATAGGATGTAAAATATCTAGACCCGGATTCATGTACATCCTGGGTATAGGTGGTATAACCATGGTATAACGACGGTATAAGGACTGGACCCCAATTCTTGAGTTCGTGGGAGATGAGTTGAAAACGCATTTGAAAACGAAGTCGTTTTCGTTTTCGAAGGAATTGGTATTCTTGAACGGTATCGTAGAAAACGTCATGGGTTGTGAGTTGAAAGAGTATTGCTGTTATTCACGTGGGGTGAGGTTCACGAAATCCAGACACTTTAAAAAGATTTGCGTAGCAAAGAGCTCGAAAACGTTCTATATTTATTCTAGATGGCAGTGCCTTCATAAACGCGGGCCAATCGAAAGACGAGTTGCATGAAATGATTTGATTGTTGCAATTATGTAAACAAACAGATGAGCACGCTCATATTCAACACCTTGCTTCGACATTGTGTGTAGCAGCAAGCTGACTTTGATCATGGCTAAAAAGAAAAGAACAGGTGTATTATTTCCGAACATTTTTGTATAGCTTAAGTAGACAATCATACTATTGTTAATCTGCATTAGGCTTTTAGTAATCAAAACAAGTTTTTTGTGCGGGAAGTGTGTCAGAACAAGGTTGTGCTGGCCAAGGGTTGGCTAGGCTTGTCAAACAAGTAATGTAAGTATGAATTTTATCTAGTCCTATAGCCTAATGGAACTTTAGACCTACACTGTTGTATTATAAATAATTTTCTACGTCTGGGCCTAGGCCAGGGACGGTTTCTGGTTTGTTTTATGAGAGTATAATGACAACTTTTCTCGTTTCACACATAGAAGCAAAATTTAAAATGTCCGCCATTTGTTTACGTATCGCACTTTCCCGCCTAACTCTGCTTGTACCGTCAACAAGTGTCAAGTAACTATAGTTACTTGTTGATTGTATGCCTAGTGTATAAGGCTTATTTTAAAACCTTTATTTGGCCGCCTTCCAGCAAACTTTTTCACCTTTTTTTTAAAAAACAGACTATATTACTATAACCTAAATGTCCATGTAAAATATGAACATTGTAGCCCCACCAGTTTGGTCAGAATCGCGGGCCGACTGAAACTGACGAATTAGACTGAAGTAGCAGTAATAGCTAACATCCTTAAAGTGATTTTGAGCATGTTTCAAGCCATTTTTTCACCAAGAAGGAATACTCGTACCCCAACCAAATTTGGCATGTGTTGTCAGGTACTTAAATCCCCTCGATTGTGATAGTTTTCAAGTTCACATCACGTTACATGATGGCTAGGTAACACCTCGAAATCAACCCAACTCTGCTTGCTGTATAAGGTGCTTGAGTGTGTAGCGCGCCACGGCTTGGCTGCGGCGCCCTAACGGGCACCTAGATATTTTTTCTCCCACCCACACCTTCTATAGTCTGCACGCCTCTGATCACAGCACAATCTGATTAGATGAAAGAAATTTAGCCTACAATAATTTATATGTATTGTTCTTATTTTAGCTTGTATTTATCAACAAGTTTGCAGTGAAAAGTGATAAATAGTGGTAGTATTGTGAAAGGAAATTGCAAAATAGGGTTTTATTTAGCAAATTTGGAAAATTTTGTCGTTATTACCACTTGGCGGTGTTATTTTGTTTTTTTTATTATGTTTAACAAAAAATACATACCTCTTGTGATTACTGATTAGTCTGTCATAGAGCAAATTTATACTCGAGGGAGGCATACAAATTTTTACCATTTAGACAAATATGTAGCAGCAAAAAATTGCCTAAATTGCCTGGCTAACCATTAACCAACTCTGGTATTGTTGATATTGATCAACCTAGTCGTTTGAATTAGGCCGCAGGTACGGAAAATCTAAAATCTAGTTTAAAAAGTGGGGTCCGGCCATTACGTGCAGGCATTTGTCACTGGTATTTATAACATAACATACACACTTTTTTTAAATGTCATAATAGTGGTGTGACGTCATTACTCGAAGGGGGCCTGTTATTGCGTAAATAAATACACAATTAGTTCGCTGCCCTTCCACCTGGCATAGACAGTGAGGAAAGGGAGGCCCGTCCGTCACTACTGGAAAACGAGAGAATGCATTACTGCGTTTCTCACACGAGTTTAACGGTTTAACTAGTTTGAATTAAGAGTTAGTTCGAACTAGTGGTATTGATAAACACTGCGAAAACGGTTTAACTTTAGCCCACAGCCATATATAGTTTGTTTAAATTTATTTCTGTGATAAACGCATCGTATTACGTAAACCGTATTAGCTTAGTTCGAACTAAATGTCTGTGGTAAATGCAGTGCATGATGGCAAAGTAAGCCAAAAATGTGGGCATTTGAAAAGAACAGAAAAAAGTTTCCTATATGTCTATACATTAAAACAAAATGTAGAAAGATGTATATTATATTTTTTAGCAAAATACATAAGGATTCTTTCATAATAATAGGTATTGTAAATTATTGTGGTAAACTACTCATTGTACATACATAGTACAATATTATACATATACTAGGAAATGGGATAAATAAACCGTAATAGTTCAATGTCTAATGCTCTCCTGCACCCAGACAATAAAATTCTTGTACTTGGAACAGGCCTAGTACTTCATAACAGTATTGGCAACCTGTTGGGCCTATGCCTACTTTATACATAATATACATACTAATATATGAATTTATCAACAGATAATAAATAATATACAGTAGTAGGTAGTAATAATTGGCTTCATGCCAGTGAGCATTGGAGGGTTGCTAGGTTTTATCGTCGCACAGCATCAAGTGCTCGGACTGAAGATTTCCTCTCGTCTTCATAAGAATACTATGTGTCTTCTGGAGTTGTTTGCAGATGGCCTTCTCAACGTTCTGCTTCCGATGATTGGAGGCGGTGAGCTGAGCTAACGTATCTTCTAGGGCTCTGCGTGTTTGGCACAGTTCGCGGGTTAATTCAATGTTCTTTTCTTTAATTGCTTTGCAGTTGTGGCCACTGCATCCTTCGTGTCCTGAAAGCAAATTGAATTATGATTATTATTTTTATGATTTATTTCTGAAGTTGTACATTAAATGAAAAATTATCAGCTAATTACATCTCCATGGAAAGTTAGAAAACGGCCGTGACTATGAGGCCCCAGTAACAAAGTGTCCAACTTACTATGCCTAAGTTGTATTCTTTTAAAACCACATTATAACATACAAATAAGTTAACAAATAAAAATAATATAATAAAAGGAGATAGTTAAGGGTGATCAAATTATAGTGTACAAAGGTTTGGTGGCAAAGCGTAAATGATAACTTATAGTTATTTATAGGGATGCACACAATAATCGATATTATTGATCGATAATCAATAATGGATATTATTTCGATAATCGATAACCAAAATTCATTATCGATTATCGAAATTCAAAGAATTGGTCAATAGTGGCACGAACCAAACTCTAAAGATGGAGATTATCTCACATTGTGCCATGCACTGGCTGGGCTGATGGTGTCACACTCGAGATTTATGTTTGGAAATGAGCTATCACTATCGGTTGATAACGGAAGCCAAACACATGACATTTGCCACTCTTGAGGTTCCACTTGTAGGTCGGAACAGGCTTTGTTAGTGATATCGATATAGATAATATCAATTCGATAATGACATTACCATTTTGATAATCGATAATGAAAAAGGTATCGATGTGCATCCCTAGTTATTTATTTTTAATCTTTTTAATAAGTTTTCACTAAGAAATTTTGAAATGGTTTTTAACGTCAACATTGAAATGTCTGGAAATCTTCACATCAGCCGGAAGAGAGTTCCATAACGATGCAGAATGATAATAAAACCCATTTTGATAATTTCTCGATTTGGTTGATCGGGAAACACTCCCGTGGGTGTAATTGTTTTTATTTACTACAATTCAGAAATTAAAAAAGTCCGCCCCAACCGGGAATCGAACCACGGATCTCCCACATTCCAGGTGGACGTCTTAACCACTAGACCATCAGGACGGGTACATGCTGAAGTATGTAGGCTACACAAGGAGGCATGATTATACTAACATAGGGTGATTCTTCCCCGTAAAGTTACCACCCCTATCCCTCCTCTAAAAATCAACAATGCCATCAACATAGATCCTGATAACATCATATAAATCAAGACCTTGTACAGATAAGTGGTTCTAGGTAAAACGTTTCAAAACAGATGTACATTTAATATACACAAAACACCTTTTCTTTTTTTTTAACTTTCTTTCAGGGAGACCATCACAATAGTATTATAGAACTAGTAGTCTACTAGTACAAGTACCACTTACCTTAAAAATATACGGTACCTACTTGCAAATTTTACCAATGAACCATCAGTCTATCATGCAACTATTTAGGAAAAATTCCAACCAAAACTGCGATCAAAAGTAGGGATGGATTTTAAAAGGTGAAAAGTAGCATAGTACTTACTAGTTACTTACTACTAACCAATAATACGGAATCTGAATCTCAAACTACTCTGTTCGTTGTTACTATCGATGGAATGTCTACATTTGAATCCATTATGTTTTGTGCGTCCCACGAGTCTACTCTGGACTTTATTCTATGGGGGTGTTCTTGACTGATGAACCAAGCACAGTTCCTGTGTTTCACTTGCACTAGCCTATTGAATAGAAGTTTGTTAAGAGCTTGGCCCAACGCAGGCACTCAGGTGGTGATGATTTCTGCTGAACGGTTGGTAATGTTATTACCAAATTTTGCATGAATGGTTGATAAGTACTTTTATATTGCACTTGGTTGAAAAAAATAAGCCTTAAAGATCCATTGCGAGACATAAGTCCAAAACGTGAAAAAATGGGAGATCCAAAACATGGATTTCAATTCTGGAAATTCCTACCAAACCGTTTATCTTATAAAACCAAATTTACCTGCGAGTTCACATTGATTTAAAAGTTGATATCCAGTGTGAAAATGTGCGTTAAAAAAATAAAATCTGTACACCTGGAATAAATTTCCGAAGTTGACCAAAACGTAGTAAATTATGGTAGGCTAATTTCACTAATTTTTATTCAAAATCAATGAATTAATTTAGGAATACACGTACTGAATAATTATCATAGATTTATTCTTTATCAACGTTTGTGTGAAATTTGATAACGGTGTTATAAACCGTTTACCCGAAGGAAAAAGAACAGAAAACTGAGCGCCTAAACTCGTCTTCGCGCCAGCCTCAGCAACTCCTCTCAAGCATGTTTGCTACAAGAGTAACGTCATTTATCATGGAACTAACTATCCAACTCTAGGCCAAAATGTAAATGTTGCTTCACTAGAGAATCAGCGCAAGCGTACTGATCCAATATTTACCATCAAAACCAAACACAAAATCAACAAATTCTTTATATTTCCAGAATACAGTTCACAGTTTAATGTACTCACCTATTAACATACCGGTAATTCAACATACCTACCGGTAATTACAACACTGCGTAGTAGCCAACCATCCAGATCTTGATATAAAGATTAACTATGTAAATTTAATTTGTTAAACAAGTTTTATACACAATCCACAATGGTATAGCCCCACAAAAGTGGTTTTTTATTTAGTACTACCAGTTAATTTATTTTATTTTAGAAATGATAAATTTAGGTTTTATTGTGTAAAATCTGCATTTTGACTGTCTTACAAATTTCAGTTTTGTTATTTGCAAATTTTAGTGTTTGGCGGTGATTCAATTTTGGTATGTACTTTCTGCCTTCTGGTTTGAGATTGATCAATCTATGTATCCACATTATATTTAATAACGAGAATCGAACACATCTGTCCTTGGCGGTACTTGCGACTTTAGTGGTGCAAATGTAAAAATGCACTATTTAATTTGACACACATTCCACACACTTGCATGCTCACTTATTGTTATGTAGGGCCTACATTTTTGTACAAATTTATTTGTACTTTTTATTTGTAATATTATGATTAGTAGTTTATACACTTATGTAATTGCGGCTATGCCCTTTCCTAACACCGTGTAATGCATTTTGTGTTACAATAATAAATATACCCAGGCTAGGTAAATGCTGACGCTGTACAATGCATGTTAAATATGTACAGCTTAATTCTAACATGGCCTGTACCACACTTGTGTGGTAAGTGTGGTTACAGCTAAGAGTTTGGGGTGACAACCTATCAGGTGGTAAATTTGTAGCGACAAACTCGTCACGTTATTGGTCTCCTGACTGATTGAATAGGGAATTTGCATAACATTATTTTATGGTTTTACTGGGTTAAGGCCACCTTCCTTTACACAAAAATATATAATTCTCTTGATTTTGAGTATATTTTCATTTATAAAATAAGGGTGAAAGTTTCCTACATATTTTGGCGGGAAAAAACGGGTCATACATCACCAGCCTTCATGATGCCAATCAACCAATCACGTAACGATACATCAAGTTTCTCGCTTTTGGTGATTATTTTGGCTGTAGAAGCTCATTTTGACATCTTGTTGTTCTAATATGAATATTATATTATATGAATATTTTATTTTATACATTTAGTATATCACAACGTAAGCTTTTAACTGTATTTTAATTAATAATAAGTAAAAACATAATGTTGATTATAAAACTTGGAAAAGGACATCAACTGTTGTTTATTGTTGGCCATTGTTGTAAGAACCAAAGACTTTGGTAAAAGGAAGAAATTTCGCCTTTTATCTAGGCGGCCGTGTTCGTCATGAAGGCCGGTGACGTAGGCAGCCGTTTCAAAATAAATGTGCGGGAACTTTAAAATGTCAAACTTTGACCCTCAATAGATATTTAACTATTTAACTTAAAAACCTCAAATAAACGTTTATATCATTTTTTGACGACAACGTATACATTGCACATACTTTTACCAATATCGGGAACTTATGCAAATTCCCTATTGCCGAATGCAGCAGTTGCGCCGCCCCAAACTCTTGCTGTAACCAAACCTTAATGCTCTGTTGTGGATCGGCAAGTAAATGAATAAATAATAACTTTCCTTAATGGTTAATGCCTATAGTCACTAGTTCTCCTGCACTCCACCCCCACCACCCAACAGCGCCACTGGCGTGTCTTGTAAATAACTGTATATAGCTGTACAAACCTAGTTTAGTTAACTCTCCGCTCTCGTCGAGTGAGCAAGGCCCTGTTTGGCCGAAACAGTTTCGACGTTTTCTTGTATTATGTTTATTTTTATTTATTTGTGTCTTTCTTCTACGAGATCCCTACAGTCACCGACCAGGTAAGCTGTTGGGTTCCCTTTCCACACCCCTACTTAACATAAACGGTATAAAAGAATGTTACGTAATGTATATAAATAATATGATAATAGTAGGCCTACTTATTTGCTCTATTGCAAGCCCATACTGAATGCAAGTTGACCTCCCACTAAAAGATAATTTAAAATAAAATTACAGTACCTAAATTGCTAAGGCAGGGCTGCCGTTTTAAACGGATTTTATCCGTTTTTTACGGATATTAAGGGTGCAAAACGGATAAACGGATTTTTAGTCTTATTTACGGATATTTTGTTAGTTATGTTTTCTATGCTTATTTTCGTATATTTGAATCTGCGCGGGCTAATTTCGATTGTAAACATTGAAGGCGGGGCGATAATCGATTCGACTTTCGATAGGGGGCGGAGCATGGGCGGAGCCATGTCCCAGATGTAGTAGGAACTGTTTCCATTGAGAAACAGCAAGGAAACAGCCAAGCACAGTTGCTTTTGGGAGGATGCAAGTTAAATTGAACAGCCAAGAGCCTACAAAATTGTTTTCTTTCGTTTTTGTTTATAAAGTTTGGATTATGTGATATTAAAAGTGAAAAATAGAATTAGTATATGATTAAAATGTTATTATCAAGTTCTGCAATGTTATTATAGAACACAACACATGGGCCTAGGCTAGGCCTAGGTCAAAATTGTGATGCAACATTCATAGGGCCTAGCTAGGCCTAGGGCCTAGACCTAGAATTTTTTAACCAGGTCAGAAAATATTATTTTAATGTTTAAAATGGAGTTTCTGTAAATAAATAACATTTTAAATTTTTATGCAATCTTAATTAAGCAACCACGGGCGTTTCTGGCTCCTTTCTTCTCATCTGTGCATGGGTCTAGGCCCTTGGCAACTTTTAGGTTAAGATGGTAACAAATATAAACATCACATTTATCCATTTTCATAGTTTGATCAATGAAATCAACGTTTTTAGACTTTTCACGGATATTTGCGGATATTTAACGTCCTCATACAGGATTTGAAAAAAATATCAGTGGCAGCCCTGTGCTAAGGTATTATGTATAGTGTGTCATCAAGGTATATTTTTTAATAGCAGAAACGTTGCCAAAAAGGTAGGCTTGCAATTGGATAAAATACAGTAAACTCTCTTTAGCTGCACATTACTAATTGGACTTATTTAAAATATGTATAGCTTTTATTATTAAAATGTTTTGCATAAATAGTACAATATCAAATTTAAATAATATGGATTTATCAACCTGTTGTTCTCTCAAACCCACTAAACCATGCTCACAGGGTATCACATCACTCACTATATTTCTGAACAGCCGACGACGAAGCGTCCACATCCGTCGTCCCGGTGCAAGCGGCTGTCTCTAGGCTCGACAACCGCCCCTGGTCGCTCTCTATCCCTAGGTCAGGGGAGTTGATGCGTGGCTCGGCGCCCGGGGTGTCGTGCCGGCTGCCCGTCACCGTGGTGATCCAGTAGCTCGACTGCGTGGTCACCACCGTCTCGTATTCCTGGTCCTCGGAGACGTAGTCCGAGAAGTCAGAGTGTTGGCGGCCGAAGCCGCGCTGGAGAACGAGGCTCGAGAGCGGAGAGCGGCTGGAGTCGGGGGCTGCGGGCGTGACGCTACACCGGGGGTACCGGGCAGGAACTTGACAGATACCAGACGAATTTAAGAGGTGACCTAGACAGTACGAATACTGGGTCTAAATACTAAATAAAATAATAAATTCGATAGAGTCAATCATCAGTATTAATGTTTCAGTGGGATAGTAACCAAAGCGACAAGCAACCTGTAGCCCCGACACAATCGACGAGGAGTGACTTAACACCAAAGATCAATACTTTTTTAATAGGAAATATAGCAATATGGATTACAGTCGAAACCCCGATCACGCCAGAACAACAAGGGCCGTTCAGAGCAATTTTAATTTATCATGTGCCTCGCTGCTGACGGCCCCAGTCCCCGTTTACAATCTAAGACAAGAACTGTTGAACTTAAGTCCAAATCAGAAGTTTAAAAACTTCTAACTTTAGCGGGAATCGAACCCTGGACCTTCTGCATTGGAAGCAGAAACGCTAACAACAGGACCAACGAGCCACACTAATACATACATACTTACTAGATCATGCGACAATAGTCTATTGACAGCGACACTATTGTAAATACAATAACACATGTGACAACTTATTAAATAGGACCCCAGGGCTAAGATTTACTTCACTTCCAGGCAGAAATTTCAAGACAACCACGCTGAGCATAACTTTCTAATCACCAAGTTGTCACTTTCAATGGATAATTAAAGTTTGGGTAAGTGTAAATAAACCCCCTGATAGAATAAGGGATTAGTTGTACAAGCAATTACTTAAATACAATGATGAAGAGAGTTATGAGTTCTGGGAATAAGTAGCCTAAGACAGAAAATTTGTGGGAAGACAAAGGGAGAATGCATAATGGTTTGAGAAGGTGACACGACATGGTAAGCCGGGATCACAATCATAAATGAATGAGTCGAGTGTTTTAACCTTGAAGCTCCGTCTTACCCGACAAATAGCTGCTCTCCCTGGGGAACGCTCCCGGCTCTGTCCGGAGGTGGCCCTGCATCGAGGAGGGTGCATTCTCCCCCCAGGGTCCCCGATAGCTCCTGTCCTTCGGCAGCCCCATCCGATCCAGTTGAAACTTCAAGTCCGAGTTGGCCGTCTCCAGCTCGAGCACCCTTTGCTCCAGTTCGTTCCTCTGCCGTTTCAGGACCAGCACCTGTTCGTTGAGTTTCTCCTGATTGGCAGACAGTTTGCCCTCGGCGGCCAGGTGCTGCGCGATAAGCTCCGCCTCGCGAGTCTCGTGCCTTCGAATCTCCTGCTCCAGACGGAGTTTCTCGTTGGCCAAGCGCGTCCGGTCCAACTCTGCCTGAGACGCGGAGAGTTTGGCCTCGTCTTGTTGTTGGCGCAGCGCCATAGTGTTGTCAAGGAATCTCTTCTCACTCTCTTGGACCTGGTTAATGGTCAGAACTAGGTTAGAAACTGCTACTACAATGGAAGGCCTGCAGAAAACTAAAGTAGGAATTATAACAAAATATTTATATGTAAATTCAATTATACCAATAGAACTAAAATGTTTTATTTCAAAATTATTTTCCTCATTTTTATCTATAGATTTTATATAATAAATAAGAATTTATTGATAATTATTTTGAAGAGAAGAAATGGTAGTACACCTTAGCAGGAGATTTGAAGGAGGAAAGAGCTGGGAAGATGTGGAAGAGATACAATTGTGGGAGGAGAGAAAGAAATGGAAACATTTGGTTGCTAAACCTAAACTGACCCTGTTAGAAGCAGGAAACGGCAATGGATAATGATTTGGTAGATTTGGAACACAGGTAATTGTTACTGTTTTAGAGATCCGGATATCACAAACAACTTTTGTGTTCAAGAGTTATGCTCGTAATATTCCTAGTGAAATTTAATCATTAAATAATTAATTAATAATAAACAGTTTAAATATAGCCTCATCAAGGATTGCATGCATTAATTACAAAAATACGTCACAATATGTATGATGGTTTTAGAAAGTTAAATACCCTAGCAGAATATGATAAATATCAAAATGTATTGAGATAATCGAGTCATTTAAAAATAATTGCAATGTAATATCACATATTTAAATAGCCTACCAAGATGTTAAAACAACCATGAGGTTTGTAATTAGTAAAATGCACTTTAAAAACCTACTGACAGTAGAAAATTCAAGCTACACAAAGTAACAAACACAATGAGTAATAGTGGTACTCCTACCTTGAGACGTAAGTCCGCCTCCCTCGCCTTGCTAGATTCCTCGACCTCCTTCGACCTCCGCTCGGCAACGTCCACCTGTCGCCTCAGCCCGGCCTCGACATCGCTGCCCATTCTTTCCGCGTCCCTGACCTTCCTTTCCACCTCTGCCTTGTAAACCCATCGTAGCTCCTTCAGCTGTTTCTCGGCTTCCTCTAGCTTCCTGGACCGTCTGTCCATCTCCTTCTTGCTCTCCTCTTTGCTCCTCTCGATCTGAAGCTCCAGGCTCGTCTGCGTTTCCTCGTATACGAGGATCTTGGTAGAGAACTCGACCTTCATCATCTCGATGACTTTATTGGCTTCGATTTTCTGTAAGATCGCTTCGTTTAGCTTTTCTTTGGCCTCCTTTAACTCGATTTCAGTGTCTTTATTCTTCTTTTCGTATGACATCATTTCCCTTTCGATATCTTCCACTTTACTCAACAAACCGTTCTTTACTTTTATCACCCTTTCTTCAGCGAAAGTCACTTTCTTCTCCGATTCTAGCTTCAAATCCGTCATTTCCTGGACTATCCTAGCAATTTCTGCATTCTGTTCCAAAAGCTTGACCTCCAACTCTGCTACTAAACCTTCCTTTGTTTTTATTTCAGCGTCTTTCGTTTGAAGTTGCAACTCGAGATCGCTCACTTGACCTTGCAACAAGGACATAGCCTCACGTGTTTCGTTGTAAAGCGTTTCTACATGAGCAACTGTCTTCGCTTGTTCCCGGCTCTCTGCGAGTAAATGTTCCGCATCTCGCAGTCTCTCCTCTACTTGTTTTGCCTTGTCTTCTGCGTCCCGCAGCTTGGCTTGAACGATACTAACCATGCCTTGCGTTTCTTCAAGGTTCTCTGCTGAGCCTTCAATCTTAAACAAAGTTGTTCCATTATCCGGCTTAGCACCGGTTGGGCAGCCAGTAGCCGAGAGAAAAACCTCTTCCAATTGACGACGTATGAAATCGTTGTGAAAGAGTGAGGACTCCAATTTCTCTCTCTGGTGCTTAATTTCCTCTAGAAGATGAGAAGGGATAACAACAGGATTATCTACCTGTAGAACGTTAGAAACAGGAGGAGCGTCTACATTCGTTTCGCCAATTTTACAATTCGTCAACGTGTCTGAAGTGTCCTTCTCATTGTTGTCGGTTAGATTAGGGCTCTCTTGACACGAGGACACGTGCGACACTGGCGTAACCTGGTGAAGAATAGTCAGCTCTGTCCTTAGAGCTTCGTTCACTTGTTCCAGCCCTCGTAGGCGAGCTTGGAGTCTGCGCAGTTCGAACGCGTCACTCCTTCTCTTGCCCGGCGTCCGGTTGATCTCCCGCGCGGTCTCCTGGGACGATTCGGAGGACACGTCCAGCTCTGGAACGGTCCTGGAATGGTGGTGTCTGAAACTTGCAACACTAGGCGATCCAAGACACGATTTTTCTTCTGGAAGGCCGATTCGTGCCAAAGATATTTGCCGATCGGGCTCGGACCAGGTCTCGGATTCTGATAAAACCAGCGCGGCGTCCTGTTGTGTATTTAGCGCTACAACATTTCCGCCATGGCTATGTTTGCCAACAGACAAATTTGTGTTCACCAATTGAGACTGCGTGGAAACGTTAATACTGGCTCGAGTTGGTTCGGGTAACTGAATATGGTCGGTCGAGTTATCAACACAATCGTCAATATCGCCATGCATTTCTACTAGAACCATTCCTTTTGCACCTCTTGATTTACTCTTCACATTTCCAGCATGACTACTTTCTTTACTAGCAGTATAATAATTATTGTAGAAAGTAACCGACGAAAGGGGATGCTCCTCTGCACGATTCGTGAGATCAAACAACGGCGAGCTCATTTTAATCAGGTTGTGCTCTTGCGTGAGACAGTGCAGCTCAATATCTCTCTGTTTTATTTCAAGCTTGAGCGTTTCAACTTGAGACCTGAGCCGTGCGATGACTTCTGCATTGTTGCTTTCATCGTACACTGGCGACGGAAGACTTTCCTCTAGTGTCCGATCTGCTTCGTTGCTATTAAAGCCACACAGTTCGTCCAGAGTATTCGTAGAACAGCTGGTGATAGGAATATCGTTCAGTGCGCTGCTCGTTTCGTTAACTCCATCGAGATATTGTCCGACGAGACTCAGGCTCATATTGGGTACCGAGTCGAGCAACAAGGAGTTAGCAGCATGGAGAGAACAATTGTTTTCATCGTTTTGAGTTATGGACATCGACAGCTGCCGTGACAAGTTTATGCTTCTTTGAACAGCTTGCTTGATGAATCGGCAGTGGTTGATTTCTAGATTCCCTAAACGTTCGGGGTGGCGTAGAAGAGATACCAAGAAGCCCGCCAATTCTTCGAGACGCCCAACTAAAAGACTACACGCATTGGTTGCCTTCTTCTTTACGACTTCCGCTGCACAAAGATCGTCTTTGAGCTTGTCGCACTCAAGTTTTGAAGCCGTTAGAGCTTGCCTGTCGTTATCTTGTTCTCCAGCATCCTGTAGCTTTCCCCGTAAGCTTTCCATCTCGCGACGTAAGTTGGTTTGTTCGTTTGCACTTGCGATTGCTTGTTGTTCTAATGTTAATAGTATTCCCTTGCAAGCAAGGTCAGTCGACAAGCGAGACTGTTCGCTGGTCGGTGTGCCCTTCATAAGTTGTTCGGCGGCAATGTGCAAGTGCTGAGTGAAATTAATAGGAACACTTTCGTTGGTAACAGACAGCACGGCCCTATTTGTAGCCAACTCAGCTGCTTTTTCTGTTAACGATTTCAGTTGAAGATCTTTATATTCGATTTGATGTTGTAGGGAGACAATATCCATGTCTCGCTTCTTGAAAATAATATTAAGACATTCTTGCAAATTATCGATGGTACTATTATTCCAGAGCTGTGTGCCAAATATGTCGTGAAGATTAAGCATAGACTGTTTCAAGCCAACCTCCAAAACATTAATGATATTTTTGGGCAAATCATTTTGAGAATCTAACGACGCCAAGTTATTTGTAATATTCTCCGTCGGTTGTGAATCCAACAGAGAACGAATCTGGCGTTGCTGTTGGAAGACTTTCTCTTCTAGATCTTTGATGCACTTTTCCCTTGCGCCGATATCCCCTTCGAATGTCAACAACTTTGTCTCACTCGAACGGAGAAGCGCTTCTTTCTCTTTCAAAGTTGTGAGTAAAGCCTGCATGACAGATACAGAATGTCAGTCAGGAGTGGAAATACATAAGTACACAAGCATACCAATCTATTAATAAAACAGGCCTTGAACTTAACTACGGGTAATAGTGCACTATAGGCCTTACATTTTACTCTCATTATTAATTTACAAACCTCCCTTTACAAAAATGGAAATTTTAATTTATAATGTGGTCCATTTAGTGTTTCATAAGTCACTTTCTCTGTGCCATTTCTTTTTAAACTGTATTTTTGGAAAAACAAATTGAGAAACTAAATTCAAAACAAATTATTTTAATGCACTCGCATCATTGTGTGAATCTTCCTAAGGTTCGTCACTGGTTTGTAATTATCCATCCTTGAAAATAGTGGTGAAAATTCTGCTACAAGCAAAATACAGACCCCATTAACTGTGTTTAACTACAAAAACATATTTAATAAGTGTACATCTGTTTTAAAGCAGACGCACTTGGTAAACTTTAAGTCGGAAGTGTACTGGTATCTGTTATCATTGAAGCACAGATAACATAATATTTGATTTAAGTTTTTAATAGTTTGTAGTTGCAGTAAAAATGGATTACCCTTCCTTAACATACCTACCGAATTTTAATACAAATGTATAAAATAAAATGTTAGCAAAATTACCTATTGCATTGCTCTTTCTAATGCAGAGATACAATCTGTATTATTGTTGCTAAAGAAATAAAACGCAATTTGAATTTGAATTTGAATTATGGCGACACTTCAAGTTGTTGGATGAGCGAAGCGAAGACTTCAATTTCACCGACCCCCCAAAAAATTTAGATCGGTGGTGTTTTGTTTTAGTTTTTGTTTTGTTTTTTTTGTTTTTTTTTTTCCTTCGGTTTGTTCGCTCTCTACCGGGCAAACGGCATATGCGATCTTGATGAAAATTTGACAGGACCTTTGAAATCTCTGAACTTAGACTTGCTACGTTTTTGGGTACAATCGAAGAAATATTTCTCATGAATATCGTACTTTTACGATTTTTTTCGATTTTTAGTGCGATATTTTCGTGACATTTGGGCCGATTCTGACCAAACGGGTGGGGCTACAACGTTCATATTTCACATACACATTAAGGTTATGGTGATGTATTGACGTTTGACAGAAAAAGTTGAAAAAGTTAGCCAGAATCTATAGAAATAAAGGTTTTAATTTGAGTTTTTTGAGGTGTTAAATATTAAAACCTTTATTTCTATAGATTCTGGCCAACTTTTTCAACTTTTTCTTTCAAAAGTCAATACATCACCCTTACCTTAATGTCCATGTGAAATATGAACGTTGTAGCCCCACCCGTTTGGTCAAAATCCGCCCAAATAGCACGAAAATATAGATTTTAGATCTTTCTCACAGCCTTGTATGAAAACTTCACAGGAGATTTTATATCTTACTCACAGCCTTGTTACAAACAATCAAAGATCCAACAGACCTAATGATTGCTTTGTATGGGCCGTGTTAATATGTTTTTATTATTATTTTAAATTAAAATTAACATTTTATAATAAAAAAGCTCATCCATCAACGCGACTAAAAAAAGCGTTTGCGAAGCTTCCTAGTGACATACAAAATTATTACTATTGAATATTGATGTGTATATCTTGAGCGCTAGTAGCGCAGTGCTACTAATGTCTACTAACGATAATTAACAAATTACAAAACAATGTTGCTAATTTTACAGGGCCATAGTAATAATACACATTCAAAGGAACTTTTATTGTGATATAAATTACAAGACAATATATAGAAGACAAAGACATACCTGAACTTGTGTTTCCATCTCATGAGACAACTGAGCATATTTCTTGTTCTTGTCCTCAACTTCTGCCCAAAGCCTCTGAAAGTAAAACTATACTTATTAGCAGGCACAATCATTTTATAAAAATTAAAAGCAAGACAGTTTCTTATTAGGATGTTCAATGACAATCAACATAATAATATTAGTCTACATGTACATGGTTATATTTCCAAAGGATAGTTGTATAAAATTTATTTTATAAATTCTTAATACTCGAGTGTGTGTAGTAAAGAATGCTAAAAGCCGGGCTCATGAGATTGATAGAGAAACACAAAAACAAACATAAAAACTACTGTATTTATGCAAGTATAGGCCTTGGGTATAGTAGTGTTTAAATTTTAAAATGATCAAGTTTAATAGATGTGGCCATTATGTGAAGCTATTTGTCAAAAGTATTTATGAGATATTCCAATCTTTAGAAATTGAGTCATCAATTTATTTTATTGTTTATCCTTGTTATTGCATTTTTTTACAAGAAAATGCGTCGACGCTAGAAAATATTTTGCTAAAACATTTGATATCTTTGTGGAAATCTCGTGCCGCGAAGAGCCTTGCTAAAGCACGTAAAACTAACACGGCACTTGTAGTTGGTTCTCCCATAAGTACGCCTTACACATGGAAGGGAAATGAATGGGAAAATAAGGGTGAGGCTATTACTTGATGGTGGTCTATAATCGAGTAAATATTTACATTGCAAAAAAATTCGGCCTGGGACCCTGCTAGTGAGAGACTCAGCAAGAGAGAGAGAGAGAGAGCACTTTTGGAATGTAGTTTGTGTTTGTTCTTGAATTTCTCTATCGCAGCCTAACTCCTCCACTTCAGATAAGCTGTTGGTACCTAATCTCTTTAATCACTCTCACCTAAAAGCTCTCATGCTTGATACTCGAATTTGTGACAAGACAAGACTATTGATGCCTTCAGTTTCCAAAATAATTCAATTCACCACACATTTGCTCTATTTAAAATCTATCAAATTAAATTATTATCCTTGCACATTAGTATATTTCCTAGATTGCACATTAGTAATTTCCTAGATGACGTCACACCTCGAAAGCAAGCGTCAAAAGAGCAAAACCACATTTGATTTAGTTTCCTTGACAAAAAGAACAAAATGAATCCAGATTATGAAAATGCTAATATCTGTAAATAGTACAATCGGCTGTGCTTTAAACTATTTTAAAGTTTAAACTAACCAGTGCTGGGTATAAATGGAATTTTATATTTTTAGAAATGCCATAGTTCCGATTTTCCAGGAACCGTAACTTTTTTCCATAAGTTACTTTTATTAGCCAAATCACAGGTTACCAACAAAATGAGGGTACCTACCTATACTATAAAATACTCAGCTACCACAAATCTAGAATTAGCTTAATTTATTATATCTCATACTTGTCAACCCATCCCATTCCTAAGTCAGTTGTCAACCCCCCCTTCCATGAGGTTTTAGTCACATTGCCAGCTAAACTGCACTCTTCTCTATTCAATCTTCCTTGAGTTCTGAATTATCTTTGGGTTGTTGTGTCGTATCAATGATGAATGATGATTGATGAGGCACAGCTTGGTGTTTTGCCACTTATATTTTATATTTAATCCTGGTATTTCTTAGTCAGGGTGCGAGATACGGTTGAGCACCGTTAGCGCTGGGCTCTTAGTGGGCAATAGGCCAAAAAAGCCCCCTCAGTTATCTTCAGTCACTCCTATTAATCATTGAAATTTGGCTTAAAACGTGTGTTATGCCACCAGAAATCTGTGAAGTACCGGTATACAAAACAATTTACCAACAGTGTAATTGCCTCGGGTTGGGGGTGGAAAATTTTGTCCCCACCGGCAATTGTGTAGTATTTTGCGCCCTGTTCTTAGTTGTAGAAGTACGTACATATACCGATATAGGTACCTAGTTATGGGTGGGCAGTGTAGGCCTACAGCAAAGTGCCCAAGTATCTTCTTCTTGTCCTAGTTTATGTCAGAGCTCGTTCAATATTGTGTTAGGGGCTAGGGAGGGAGTAACTTTATCTCAAAACATATTAGGCAGTGAAAACTAAGTGCCGAGTGACATGTTTACGAATTATGATTTTTATGAGTTTGTGAATTGAGCTTGTATTGACATCGATGGGAGAGATGCTGTCCAAACTGGCCTGGCCCGGCCCAAAATATCAATACTTCGGGCCCAGTCCGGCCCGAAAAAAAAAATAAAACTGTCTGGCCTCACTTTTGTGCTGGGCCAAAATTCTCAACTTTAATATCGATAACAAAAATCACCCTTCGATAATCCTTACCCTAATTCGATATCAATGCCTAAACCTATTATTTAGGTTTACTCTATTTCAAAACAAGTGCAAGAAGTACAACACATTAAAATTGTCAGTAACATTTATTAAATAATATCAAATCAATACGTACAGATCACTTCACGACTAGCCTGCGAGGTATCGTACACTGCTGGTGACAAAACAGATTATATGTAAGTTGTTAAATATTAATTAAAAAATAATATTAAGTCTCCTTTGAATTTGCAGTATTCTTGCAGGCATTAATCATGCATTTTCGCAGAACCGAATTGGGAATAACGAGATTTAAAAACATTACTGATGGCAGACACTGGTAATTTTTTGATTTGAATAGGACTCGTGCGGTTTCATTATGAGACCAAATATAACTGACCATTGGACCTGCAAGGAAAAAGAAGGTGGTTACTGATATGTTCAACACAGACTCGTTTATATGTTGTACTTCTTTTACATGTTTTGGCCTAGTATATAATTAACTACACTCTACAGTACATATTAGGTATTAGGCCCTAAGCTAGGTATTTATTTAGGTAGGAACCCACAAGGGCGTCACAGAAAGAACGCGGGTGTGCTGGACACTCAGGCACATTATACAGCAGGAAGAGTTACTATTATAGTTCAGTTGGTAGATCATCGGTTCGAAAAGCCGGAGGTTCTGGTTTCGACCTTCAGTCGGGGCAAACTTTTACGACTATTGCTATCATTCAATAACAATAATAACAGAGGCAAATAAATGAAAGAACATCAGTCCCTTGAAATGTCATCCACAGCGACGACGCCACGTCGAGAATGAAAGAATAATATAATTTTTTACCACTATGGCGCAATGAAATATCCTGTCAATGTTATAATTTCTCTTCAATTATTATTATTATTATTATTATTATTACTATTATTATTATTATTATTATTATTATTATTATTATTATTATTAATTTAAGGTTTTTAAGCATAAGCCCGCTTTGAGGACATTATTAGTCAATGATAGCAGTTGTAATAAAAGTATGGCCCGACTGCGCGGGCTTATGCTTAAAAACCTTATATTCATACTACCCAACTCATGGGAGATGAGAAGTGATTGGATTTTTCCATGTGTTCTTTCAGTAAAGACAGCTACATTGCAGTCTTCTGTTCGATTATTATCATGGATGTCAACAGTCACAACAAAAAGCAGTTTAATGAAGGTGTGTCTTATGTCTCGGTAGCTCAATTGGCAGAGCTATGGCGCATTAAGCCAGAGGTTCTGGGTTCGATCCCCAGTCGGGGCATACTTTTATTACAACTGCTATCATTGACTGATTATTATTATTATTGTTTTCCCAGTATTAGGCTAAGAAGGAAGGTTGGCAGAAAAGGGCAGTACGACCCAAGCACAAGGTGTCTGCCAGACTCTACACAACAAAATATAAAATAAATTTATAAGTAGCAATATCAAATTAAATAAAGTTAAGCAATCAAAATGTAGAAGAGTTCATAGCTCTCTTGAATGCAGACATGGCAAGACCTTGGATATAAAGTTAACGCCTTACACATGGCAATTTATGTTGAGGTACAAACATCCCTTCTAGGTGAAACTATGGTTTGAAATTAAAACATGCTCAAAATCACTTTATGGAGCCAGGAACCCGCAAGGGTGCTTCAGCTAACACACAAGGCATTAGCACAGGCACACAATGGGCAAGCAGAGTAAGGGGGTTTTCAAATTCAAATTGTCACCCAGCCGCCATGAAACGTGATATAAATTTGAAAATTGTCGTAATAATCGAGTAATCGGGCCCAATTTCCTTTCAAATACCGATCTCTGGTTGGCCATTATCCACACATTAACGACGTTGGTGTAGATGTTGTTGGCTTGTTCCACTTTAAATCAAGTCCCACACTGAAAATTAGTCGAGTCTCAGTGGGTAGGCTACTCTAAAAAGAAATACAAATTTATATTCCTCAATTTTATTAATCATCAATCACAATCATCATCATCATCATTCAATAATCATTAATAGATGTAATTGCTTGGGTTGATAGGAGGCTAGGAGCAAACAGCTTACCTTGAAGAGTTTGGCGGCTGTGTAGAGTTGAAGGTCACATAAATATATACACAAATAAAAAAAAAAAAAAAAAAATAATGTCATTATGTAATTTATTTGTGTATTTATGTGACCTTACACTCACATAATAAATATATACACAAATAAAAAAAATAATAAAAAAATAATGTCTTTATGTAATTTATTTGTGTATTTATGTGACCTTCAAGTCTACACAGCAGCTGAACTCTTTCAAGGTAAGCTGTTGGCTCCCAGCCTCCTATCAATCTTTCACCACCCAATAGATGTATCGTAATTGATTACTACTAATTAATTACTATATTATGGAAATAAATCCAGAAAGTAAAAATAAATATATAGGCTATAGTTAGAGGCATGAAAATTTAGCGTTTTAGGTTATTGATGCTAAATCAGTGAGTATAAATTCTTAAAAACGCTACAAAATGCTAAATTTACTGAAAATAAGGTTTACCTATACCAATTGAGAATTGGTTTAGCATTGTATTCTAACGTTTAAAGTGACTACATTGAATTGAAATGTTCCTATAAAGCATAATTTGAATTCATTCCCCATTAAAAATACAAGAAACTCCCCACATTTGGGGTTTTGGTGGAAAGAAGAAAATTAAGCTACAAAAAAATTTGGAAAAATTAATGCTAAATATTCAGAATATAAATGCTATTTTTTCATAGCTCTAGCTATAGTGCTTATTTTACTATTCATATTCAATTCAATATAATTAATAAAATCATGCATCAAGCACCATATTTGAAGTCCTCCAAGTCTGCTTGTGAGTAGATTTAGCACATTGACATGCACTACAGAAGAATAACAAACATATTATGCACAAATGAAGTGCAGTTGTGCAGGGCAGGAAAACAAGGCAGGAAACACGACATGGACAAAGCTGACACGGGATAGTATGAAGAAAGGGGAAAGAAAAGCATGTCTATATTATGGTAGTTAATTAGTAGCATGGTGGCATACATAGTAACCCAAATGAGGGCATTTGACAAGAAGAAAAAGAAATTCAAAATGTATGTAACAATATTTTATTAGTAATAAATTAATAATTGTCCAGCCCCAGAGTGGGTATAAAGTAACTCTTTTATACAATTATAACAAAGCAAAGTTTATCGCTAATTGTAAGTGAGAAAAGCTAAGTACTGTAGCTCACATAACAAAGTCAGTCATTTTAGGTCTGTATGCACTTCCTCTTTGCTAGACTGTAGCTATATATATGACTCCAAATACAATTACAGTAGTACATACATTATACAGTGTCTAAGGAGCAAATGCATTTCAATGTACTGTATGTACATATATTTCTTGATTCATCATAGTAATACACACCTAGCAGTTGTTTTAGGAATCATAGATCATAGAGCTATTGGCATAAAACCATCAAACTCGTTTATCTGCAATTAAACATTTGCAGTGTACATTGCAGGCTGCTTGAAAATTGTGAAATCTAAAACATTTTCACTGTACAGTATCTTAAAATTTAAACGCAACAAAAATGCTTAAAATAAGCACCGCCATCTACTGACATAATTACCTACCTAATTAACAAATCAGGTGTTTCGAAGATTTATCCAGATACATAATTTCAACAACTGAAAATCGTGTCATTTCATTCATCTATACCAATATAAATAATTAATACTGCTTTTAATTCCATCGAACACCTGTCATTTCATTACTCGTTACTGTCAAAAGTCAGCTAGCTATTTAACCCGTGTTGAATAGAAAGTCTGTCATGTATGTATGTACAGTATCTTCATTTTATCAAAGCTTACAATTTAGAGTTACCACTCTATAGCTTTAATCAGTCCAAATTTTGGTAAAGAAAAGCCAAATAAAGTAAAGTCAACCTGGCTGAATAATGTTTATATTTGCCGGCACTTAAAGCTATGACAGGCAAGTTGTTAAGCAAACTACTGGTAGGCAGTCCATGCAGAGAGATTCACCAGCCGATGTGACCCGAGATTCCAAGCAAGCACATGCCTATCTCACTTATTGTAATTATATTTAGGTCAAGCATTTTGATTATTCCGTGCATCTATCTATTCCGACGGTCCGACCCATCTTGATATTCCAAGCTTATTCAGAAAGACATTTGAGCATAAGACTGCCAATGCATGCACACACTTCGAGCACAATATGTGCTTAGGGGTGGGATAATTCAAGTTATTCAATGTTTATTGTTTTTAAATAAGCGCTTCAAGATTTTCTTGTAGAGTTGATTAATTACAAATAATATTATGTTAACTTTTAAATTCTTGTACATTTAACATAAACCATAAATCATACAAGACAATTTTTAAGTGCATTTTGTAGAACACAATCATTTTTAATAACTTAGGCTTTACATTAAGAATATGATGTGGTTTTAAGTCGACTTTAAACATTGTAACAAATACTGTAATAGGAATAGCTTCGCTATTAATACGGTCTACTGAAGGAAAATATACCTAGGCAAAAAAAACAAATGATGAAGAATTCGATGAAGTTTCAGGCCAACTAACTGCCCCGCCACTAGCGCTACTAACAACATCCTTCTAATCGATAAATAAGTTCCACGGGAAACTTCTTCGTCTAATGGCAACCATGCAATGGCAATAAGTTCCAGGCCTAGACCTTAGATTTTTTGGCCACCGCCACCTGTGTTAAATCGGGAAATGGGCTAATAATAGCGAAGCTTTCTATTACAGTATTTGATTGTAAGTTGTAAGTTGTAAGCAATATAACGACCTATCCCACCCCTATCACAAATACCAGCACAAGGCTGTGCAAAGCATGCTACAAAGAACTTGGCAGGCTACCTGTTGAGCGGTGCACAACAACGCACGTTACTTGTTGAACCGCACGCCACAACGCATGCACAAAGCAGGCTACTTGTTGAACTGCACGCCACAACGCGCGCTACCTGTAGAACCGCACGCTACGCCTCCTCCCACTTACTTCGTTCTCCTCCTCGGTCATGTCCTTGACGTCGGCCAGCGTCCCGGGAACGCCCGTGGCGTCGGCCTGCAGCTGCCTCGTCTCCCACTTGGCCTTGTTGTACGAGTCCCTCAGCTCCTTGGCCTCCAGCTTCAGCTCGAGCAGTTTCTTCTCCGTCCTCTTTGACTCGCGCTTCAGGTGTTCGTTCTCGTTGGCCAGGTGTTTGATCCGGGTGATGAAGCCCTGGATCGCCTCGCAACCTCGCTGGTGTTCCTTCTCCAGCTTCATGAAGTTCTCCTCGCTGAAGCGGTCGGACTTGCGGTCCAGTTTGTTCTCGCAGTCGAGATATTGTTGGGATTTGTCTGGTTTCTCTTTCGATTCGTTCAATTTCCAGAGGTTTTCTTTTTCTTCAAATGGTGAATACTCGTCTCTTGCTCTTAGTACAGGTGCACTCCATATACCTACAACAAACCATTACACAAATCAAGTAGGCCTAACAGACATAGATAGGTAGGTAGGTAGACAAATCATAACTGCTATAGGATTCTATTTTTAGCAATGTCAATAGTAGGGGTACTTGAAAATGTTTGTATGGTTCGGGAAGTAGGGCTAGACAATGGTATCAACTTTATCGATCAATATTCAACATTCAGATCCATGCCATTTTGAATTTTAATAATATAAACAAATGTGTAACTGTAAATGCCTAAGGAAGTTTTTGAAAAAATTGTGGCTAAAATGAAATGCCTGCTTTTCCAAGACACTCACAATTAACCTGATATTCCCCCTTCCACCCTCAAAATAAAATGCAGCTGTGAAAGTACAAAGACTCTTATATCCAGTCCTATTTGACACATTCAGGGTGTGTGTGCATCATTTTATACATAATTTAGGTTGGTACTTAGAGATGGGTTTACGTTTAAACACGGTTAGTGCAGTTGTTTAAAAGTTTTTTGTAAACTAATTTGATCAGCCTTATTACCTAGTCGGTCACACCTAGGGATCTATTTACTAAAAGTGACAGCGACAATAGTTGCTGAAACGACAACTTTAGTGAGAAGAGAACTGCCACCTCGAATTTTCATAATACCAAATTTAATTTGTAATTACTGTACTTACATTTGCTGTGTGTAGTTGTTTATTAGTATTACATTAAGGAAACATTGACAGACGGCATTAGAAATGTTAAATGTGTAGCCACTTGTTGCCAATACACAGCTTATAAGCTGGTATAGCTGCAGTCAGATGCGTGACTATTGTCAGTAAAATTGACGTTTCAGTTGACTATTGTTGCTTGTCGCTATCGATCGACTGTTATCACTAGGTTTGTTCGTTTGTCCTGCTTCAACTAAAACACTTTAGTCCAGGAGTAAACCGGTTAAACTGAAATGGGAGTAAAAATCACAGTTACTACAACACGGACAAAAGAACGGTGTTGAGATTGTTTTGGCTGCTCCCAAAGCTGCTCCTACTCCTACTACAGTAGCTGGTGTAAAACCATTACTCCAGTCTCATTTGGAGTAAGTTACTACTGGTGGAGTAAACTGGACAAAAAACGCCTCCAAGCTACACCCATCACAACTTACTCCAGGACAAAAAACGGTGTTTTGCCAATATTTTATTCCTGGAGTAGTGATCTCAGGACTAACGAACAAACCTACTAAGTAAATAGACCCCCAGGTACAACAACCAGCATTCCTATGACGAAGTTACTTCACTGTTCAAACACACACGTACAAGCGTGGGCCCGCCTACCTTCGATGGCCTCTTCTATCAGCGACTTGTTCCGCGGGGAAACGCTGTCCCTCGAGTGGAGGTTACCTCTCCTCCTCGGCGACTCCCTCTCCTCCCTGCTCCTGTTCATCCTCTTCATCTGTGTCTTGAGCATCTCGTTCTCCCCCCTCACCCGGTTCAGCTCGTGGGTCTCCTCCTGGAGTCGCGTCTCTCCCGCTCTGATGGCCGCCTGGGCCTGAGCGAGCTGACTCTCCAGGTGTTGGAGCTGACACTCAAGCTGGGCAACCTTAAAAAAAAAAAAAAAATTTGTATTAATAAATAATAAATTAAACATAAATATAATAAAAAAAGAATAAATTTGTAGGCCAAGAGAGAAATGGGAAAGATTAATTCAAGAAGACGTTGGAAAACGGGATGAAGTGTGGGAGCATGTGACAAGAGTCAAGCTGTGGGAGGACAGAAGGGAGTGGAGTAAATTGGTGGAGAGGAAGGAGTCAGATGATGAGGAAGAAACACCGAGTCTGGCAAGCTAAGTATCTACAGTTTCATGCCCTAGATAATTATGGAAAACCACCACTCAACCCGACATAGTTGGAATTGAGTTATGATGATTATTATTATTTAGAATACCCACTCAGTCATACTCACAGAATTGACTTTCAGTGGGGGACATTAAATTTAAAGCAGACCAAGCCAACCCTGTAGGCGCCGACACTATCGACGAGCGAACAATGACCAACTAGACCGGCATATTATTTAAGTAGGAAACACCAATCAATCAAGCTGGACACGATTCCACCCGAGGAGCGCCAGAATCAACAAGACTAATAGACCTTTTTCAGAATTAACTGCGCATGCGCGCTCCGTTGCAAAGCTTTATGGGAGAAAGGTGCATTTACATGCTAAATGCCATATGATTGGGATTGTGGCTGACTGCACTGCCATTGTTGGAAACGCAGTTCTCCACACACCCGAGCATATGACATTTAGCGTGTAAATGCCCTTTCTCCCATAATGCTTTGCGCGCGCGATATAGAGGGCGCTGGTGATTTTGAAAATCGTCTATTCGGAACAATTTAAGAATTTATGTGCCTCGTTGCTAGGACGGCTTTAAAGTCACTGTTTTTTACAAATTCCTTAGCCAAGAACTGATGGACTCAAGTCCACATCAGAAGTTAAAAAACTTCTGCCTAAGGTGGGAATCGATCCCCGGACCTTCTGCATTGGAGGCAGAGACGCTAACCACAAGACCAACACACCTTGACGTCGCGAGCAGAGATGGACGAGTTAAGCGCGTCTATCAGGCGTTGTTTCTCCGCAAGCGTGATTTGGATCTCCACCAAGACGCGGTTTTGTTGTTCGATTTGATGCTGTTTTTCTTCGATTAGGTTGTCTCTTTCTCGTAGTTCTTGGACCTGGAAATAAGGTTCAATTTGTGATTTCAGGTAAGAATAACAAGTACGGCTAATGCATATAATCAGTAGTAACTATATGTTGTGGGGTAGCATTTGAAACAAGATGTGCATCATAGCACGAAGCAATGTCTATGGCATGAAGGAGGAAAGAGAGGCATGTCCCTACTGGTTGAGTAGACATATCACGATATAACATATTATTAAGCCAAATGAGGGCATTTGAGAAGAAGATAGGTACGGTATCATATTCATGATACCGATCAAGGAAATGAATGGTAAATACAGTGTATATTTTACATATTACAAAATAAATGATATTACCATCAATCAATCAATGTTTTGTATTGTATTTTATTACAACAGTTCTTATTACATTTAATATGGCGTAACAAGTACGAGTACCGGTACCCAATTGGGTCGACATTGAAGATAAGCCACTCCATCTTGTTATGTCCTGGCAACTCTTCTTTATCCACTGCGTTTCAGTCTCTTATCCATGATGAATTAGTTATTTCGACAGATCCATGACATGTTGATACTTGATAGATATGTGCCTTAATTGAGCTGTCCAAATCACACATAGACATACATACTGTATTACGTATAGTAATAGGTGTATTAGTTTGCATCGTTTAGTGTACTCTATTATCTGTGGTTTGCATATAATATAGAGTAAAAGTGTATTCACTGGCTTGTTTGTTAGCTTCAGTGAAATATGTACACTCTAGCATACACTAGTGTCTATTGCCAGTGTAAAGCGCTTGCACCGCCACTTTGAGAAGGTTTTATACTAGGTTTGCAAATGAACAAACCTATTAAAAACACCAAAAAGTCAACAATGGTGATGTTCAATTGACTACCTACAACAATTATATTAAGCCTAAAAAAATCCAATAAGTCTCCAATATAAAATTACAAAACATGTTAAATAACATATTAAATTACATTTTTCCGCAATTAACTAATACAATTTAAGAGTACATTACCTTCATCTGTTAATTGTTAATACGTAATATCATGAATACCGGTAATGATGAAACTTTTAGACAGGTGAGGATCATCATAAATCATAATGTAATGAGTTGGTATGTGGACTGTACACTGCACTTTATAAATGAAGAAAACTAGGCCTATATGAAACAATATTTTGACAACTGTTCAGTTTTCTTCCACAGGTTTATTGACAGTTGACATTACAACAACAAGAATAAGACTAGGGAAACGCCAAAGTCGTTGTTAAACGAGTGAGTGAGCCATTTGTTGAGTACATATGAAAAATCTAAACAAATGCTATCGATATTTTAAATAATCACATTTTTATTTATTGAAGGTTTAAATCGCAATAGACCTAGCTGATTTTGTTAACAGTTCTCAGTAAACTCGTACCGGATGTCTGTTTAAAATTTCAGCGCAATCTGTTAAGCGATTAGGCTGATTTTCGATGTACAGACGGACATACACTCACAGAATAAGTGCCGTTTGAGTTGAATGGAGACACTCAGTCGCTTCGCTCCCTCGTTTAACTAAAAAAATAAAACAAATAGTACTGCTAAATAATACCTTGATCTGTATCTCCGGCTGAATCTCCCCCAGCGCGTCCTCCAACCCCCTGATGCGCTGCTCTGCGTCGGCCACCTCTCGTCCCTTGACCTGCAGCTCTTGAGCGAGCTCCTGTATCCTCTTGTCTTGCTGACTAGCGGTGCCCGCGTCGGCACACTGCACGCCCACGCTGATGACATCAGCGCGCCGGCGAGACTGCTCGGCGAGAGTCGTCAGCTCCTCGCGTTGCTGGGCGCACACATCGTTGACAAGGGCCACCTCGGCCTCGAGCTGTCTGCAACGCTCGCTGGACGTCTGCCGACAACCAAACAAGATGGTAGGCTAATCACTTGTTTTTCAATTTGTTATTTTAATATATTCTATTTTTCAATTGAGTCTACATTTGATAGAAATAAATTGAATCCAATTTGATTAAATTAAATCAATGTTTTTTTTATTTTGTTGTGTGCATTTTCAACGTGTTTATTTATTTTTAAACGTCAATCCTATTTAGTCATAAAAATTAAAAACTGATTTACAAAGGAGGACTACTAAATAAAACAATTACATAAATGAAGACATAATAATGTTTGTAACTCTAACTAGCCAAATTGGTGTTTAGAATTATAATTATGTGTAATGTGTGTAGGGGAAGAATGGAAGATGTCTACCTACCTGTTGCAACTGCGTCAGCTTCCCCTCAAGCGCCACCCTCTCCGCCCGAAGTTCGGCCAACTCGTCCCCGTGCTTCCTCTCGACAAGGTCATGGCGACGCCGCGTGACACAACAGCTGTTGCTTCTCGGCCAGCTCCGCGCGCAACGAAGCCGCCTCCGCTCGCAACGACTCCTCCCAGAGGGTGAAGTCGTCGGTACAGCCCGGCGCGGCACCCGGACCGCGGTGACCCAGCCGTTCCTCCAGGAAGTAGATGCGGAGCTTCAGGCTGAAGTTCTCCTTGTGGAGGTGCGAGAGTTGCTCCTCGCATTCCTTCATGGTGTGGCCGCGAGACGAGGGGGACATGCCCGCCACTGCGGACACGACACAACGCTTAGATACGTAGAGGGGGACATGCCCACCACTGTGGACACGACACAACGCTTAGATACGTTAGAGGGGAAATGCCCACCACTGCAGACCGACACAACGCTTTAGATACAAGTGGGTTTTAAAACCAACAAACACCAAGCAAATACACAACTTTTCAACTAAACTAGGGCCTATGCAACATTAATTAAGGATTTTATTTCAATAACCTCTAGGTTACACTGACACAAACCATGTAAAATGTAAATTAATATGACCGTTATAACTTAACGTAAGTGTAGTGTGGTAATGGTTGTCCGTCTTTCGTCGCACACGAGGACCCAAACCGATGAACTTATTTTGATGATCTTGCTGACTAACACCAACATTCAGGACCAATATTATATGGTAGGTATCGTTAAAAGTTAAAACTGCTTAAAATTTATTTGGGGGGGATGCTTACCTACCAACCAAAAATAAACACTGGATTTTTTAAAAATTATTTTAAATGAATAGGAATGAATGGGTTCTAGAGCAATCACAATGCTAGGATCATGCAGCAAATAGTACGATGAAAGTTAAGATAATTTTAACATGTGGTCGCTTGTGCCATGCCAACTGCTAGTGAGGATGTTCTAAAGGGTCGTTCCTCAAAGTCATTCACAATCACTTGAAAACGTAAAAAATTACATAGGCCTACCATAACGCATGAAACAATTTATCTACTGTTAACATCCATTGATCAAAGTAATAATAATGGACTGTGAAAAATACAACAAATGTTGAGAGTTCAGTAAAGCAAATCAAGTAATTTATCGTGTTCAAGCAAGACGCACAAAGAAAAAAATTAGACAGGAATATGGTAAAGTTAGGGTTTAGCCAACTACTCCGTAAGTTAGCCTACTTTTGCTATTGCTAAGTGAATGAACACTTGACCATGTTGTAACGAAGTGTCTCAACTTTATCAAGTTCATTTTTGAAGGTTTTCCTAATTCAATGTTAACGACTCTTAACTGATGGATGCAAAGAATACTTACGTGACCCTGGCATGACGTGTGCCGTCTCATCGCAATCACCGTAGGTCTCGTTTGGATGGAAATTTGAAGTTGAACTGAAACAAAAAAAGTTCAAATTAATTTAAGATGATACCTACCAAACAAGCAAATAGACCTACCTGTTTGCATGGCCATATCACATTATTACATGTACAAAAATAACAAATAACAATGATTTAAAAAAAAATGTAACATAAAAAATTGTAATATTTAGGGAGACAACTTCCGTAATGTGCATCATTTTTCTGTTCGTCTGTGTGTCACATTCATGTCTTACGGTAAAAAGTGACTTTTGTTTGACATGTGATTATTTTGTTGAAATGCTCTTCAACAATAAAGATGCAGAATGTTTTTGTTGGCTAAATTTATAAGGGATATTTTTTAACCCGGCACCTCCACCAAAAAGTTGAAGTAAGAGTGCCTAGTGTACACTGCTCACTCTATCTCAGTTGTAAACTTAAGATCAGTTTAAATATAATAAGAGTTGAAAAACATTACTAAAATTCTAAATGTTACTCTCGTAAAATTAAATAATTTTTTAAGGTTTCTGCATGTGTACAAACCACGATAATCCTGAAATATTAGACAAAATTAGGCTAACATTCCTAATAGGTGCCTATAAAGTATAGTCTCACGCCATTTCCATATGTGGTAAAATTAAAGGTAGATTGACCTGGACTTTACGTTTCATATTTATGCGCTTGCGCTGATGGAGATTTGTGCTTGAATGATGGGGGCTCGTTTTTTGAGTTTTCGGGAGAGTAAATTACTCCCCCCGAGCAGAGGCCGAACCGACTGAAGATCGTGAGCTGGACTTGATGGCCCAGTAACATGGTTAAAAACATAAATTCAAAGTTTGTTCCGGATTAGCCTTGTTGATTCTGGCGCTGTCCGCGGGTGGATTCGTGTCCAGCTTGATTGATAATCGGTCTCTAGTTGGTCATTGTTCGCTCGTCAATGGTGTTGGCGCCTACAGGGTTGGCTCGGTCAGCTTTAAATCTAATGTCTCCCACTGAAAATTAGTTATGTGGCTGAGTGAGTAGACTCTAAATATAAATTGATTGATTGAATACATTTATTTATAGCAAAAAGTGTACTGAATACATAACTAGAAAATTTAATTTTGCACCTTGTAAAAAACGAAAATCTTCTCTACTACTTTTGTAGAACCAAAAACTAAATTGCCAACAATAACTTTATAATAATACAAAAAATTCGTAAAATAACTTTAAAAAACACTGTAGAGTACCAACAGATAATTTATTGCACTTACGTCAATCAAGTAGGCTACTACTATTCTACCTAGTTATCTTTGTGAAACTTTAAGATCTATTGCATTAAAGGATTTATAAAGATTTACGATTGTATGATTATAGATGACAAGTATGTTTTAACAAGTAAGCTGAGGCTTTCCGTCGCCAGTCGCTACAATATATTAACAGAACTGACTGACACAAATGATGAGTCATATTTCTTTTCCTTTGTGAGTCAGTTAGTGAAACTAAAATCTGGGACCTTTTCAATTACCTCTTGACAGACACAGACACATCCACGCGAAACGAACGCCAGTTGACAGTGACAGTTCACATTGAAAGCGACGCAAATTCGACGCGCGCGAAAACCTCTGCCAACTTGTATGAAGTTTGCGTTGGCGTTGGCGTTTTTTCCTCAGTCAAAAACCGCAATGTCAAGTTGAAGGCTTAAAATAGTTTTCGAACACTAATTCACAGTTACACAAACACAATTAAAATTCTTAAGATGTTCAAGACAAATGATTAATAGAATGTCTGCGAACACTCTAGCTGGGGTAAAGGAACAAAAAACGTTGTAATTTCAACACGTGCCAGACTTTTGTAACAGTGATTTAATGGTGTCTTCCTTTCGGTATGCACCTTTTTGCTTATAAGACTTTCTTGTAAACGAGAGCTTTTCGAAACAGAAAAATTTGAAATCACAATAATCAAATCGGTTTGACTCTTGACAGTTTGACGCAGATCCGAATCCGTTTGTAATAATTGGCGTGTAGCCGAATCTATCAAGATAAGGTATTCGTGATAGATTCTCAGGCACTCTCACACAATAAAAATTGTGTTATTTGATAGTGGTAGTATATATATATTTTTTTGTATGTTGGCCGAGCCACAATCTTACCATGGACTTTTAAACACTGCATTACGCAAGTTACTATTATAAGTCCATGATCTTACTACCAGCAATGTGTACGAGCCAATTTGTAAATTGTAAAAACAAACACACATCAAACATGAATAGCAACAAAAAACACAAGACATATACAAAACATGTACATAAATCAAAGGGGGAGTCATCGATTTGATACCAGCCACCAGCAGTCCTGACTAAAAGGTTGTTCCATTGTTTTCTCGATTCGTGGTCGAATACTAGGATTATTCTCTTGGTTATTCCTTCTAGCTACCAAGTAAGCAACACCAGTTTCCATCGGGTTCTTGAATTCTTCGCGATCAAGACGAACCAGGCCCAGTCCATCACGCCACCGTTTTGCCCGAACCAGCGCGTACATAAGTGGGTTCTACTGCCGATCTGCGAAAATTTGGAACTACTCCCTGTCCGAAGAACACAAGGTCTTGCCATGTCCCTGCTTTTAAAGAGTTGTTTAAGTCTTCTACATTATGATTGCTTTTTTGATATTATGAATTCATTGAATTGTTATTGTTTTGTTAATTTGTCTCTCTATGTTTGTCTCTTTTATCTCTATGTTCTATGTTTTATAAGTTCTTGTTTATATCTACAGTTTGTTTGTGTAGAGGCTGGCAGACACCTGTGCTTGGGCATACTCTGCCCTTTTCCTGATAACCTTCCTACTAAGCCTATTAGTGAAAAATAAATAATAATAATATAAGCACACAACCCATTAGGTTCTAAGTTGGTTCCCTGAATAAAGGATGTGTATGCCTACCCAAAAGCGAGCATTCTTACGAAAAATAAAGTTTGACGTAGATAAAACTACCTTGAGAGATAAACGACGAATATTCTATAATAAGAAATCGATAAAACTCAGAGCAGATAAAGTTTGTCGCTGTTCATATGGCGAATGCAGAGCAGAGGCAAGGCAAGACCCATGGTACAGTGATATCTCTGTGTATGGGCGGCAAGACCTAGTTCCTAGCAAGGAAGTGTGCGTAGCTTATCGGCCCTTTAATTAATCAGCAACAAGGAAGGCGATATCCAGCAAGTGATAAGGTCGTGACAGAGGTCAGTGATCTTGCGGAAATACCTCCCTCGACCATTGAGTGAGTCGGAGGTTGGCCGTGGCCGTGGGCGCCTTTACGACTCTTTTAATTGTAATCGTGATGATGAGCGGCAATAACAGAATGAACGACAATCATTAAAACGCGTGTCGTATCGTTTCAGACCTGTATCCCAGACTCCAACGGTGATGATGATTTTTTGTTTGGACTATAAGGCTACGAGACGATGAGTGGTATAGATGACGAATGACGATTTAGGACGATTACAAAAAACATGCGCGGGATTCGAACCCACGAACTCGTGGGGGGGGGGGGGGCTCATATTGTGCTACCGCGGGTGGCCTGCAACCCCAACGGTATAACGAGTAAACGCGGTCGACGGAGGATGAGTATATCCTTTTAGGGAACATGTATTTACAGATTTTAAGCAACGGTCAATAAATGATATAATGTAATTCCTTTTTAACACTGTTCGATATTATTTGTAATTTTTCATGAATTCCACTCATAGTCCTATGCAGGCGCAGGTCACAAGGGTTGGAAACTGTAACCCTTCTTCTATTGAAACAACATCTAAATAGTTTAAAAACCGTTATGTTTCTCATCTCCCATCAACTGAGCCTGCAAATCACAAGGCAATCAAACAGAACAATGGTAATGGTGGGCGGTCCGTCTGGGACATCGTCTTGCCTGACAGAACCAGAGGCGCCGGCTGATGACTGGACTGTGGACGCACAATGTGAATAAGGGGGGTTTACCTGAGTAAGTGTTTGAGCCCCTTGAGCAAGTTCGCATTTGTATGCATTTCAAGAGGATTCATGGACCAGTGTTTGCGAGTGGAGGGAGAATTTATTTTTATTTATTAGCTAGGGAAAGAAAGGCTGAGGTTGTTTGGACACTGAGAGGTGCAGAAGGACAGGATTCCGAAAGTCATAACAGAGTCTGACCGAACAACCAGCGCAGGAAACAAACAGAGAAAAAGAGGGAGGCCCTGACTGAATGGGAAGAAGTTATAGCAATGATTGAAAAGTAGAATGCAGATTGGGAAGGATTAACCAGGAAATATGTTGGAAGAACGAAAAATTAGGCAAAAAAACCTGTGAGGTCCGAGGAGAAAACAGTGAAGAGGAAGAAAGTGAAGTAGATGATGCAGAGCAAGAAAAAGATGATGTGGGAGAAGCGCCAAGCATGGTTAGCACAGCTTCGAAAGCCCGGGAGTACATATATTTATGCCAATACTGTTGATAAATTTGGGCTCTAAATAGCCCTTTAAAAGTACTCTTTTTGTAATCCCGTTTTTATAACTGAATATATGACAGTTACAATCATCGCAATGAAATCAAATAAAAGGTGGGTAGGTAAAATTATTCACGTTGAGAGGCCTCGTTCCCTTGATTGAATCTAGAAATTACATGGCTCGTGAACATGCTTATGGACGGTAGTGACGTCCCACCCTTGATTTACTTCTGACCTCGTGTGTACCCTATTACCGAACAAAAGGTCATTTACGAAGGCGTTACACATTTTACTAAACAATTTTAATTAAAACGCATGATAAACAACCGTTAGATCATATACAACACCACTCTAACCTAGGGGGGGGGGGGGGGAGGGGCCCATGCTGGTAAGAACCAACACGGGTAGGGGAAGAAAAGGGGGTTCTCACGTCGCTGGTCCGTCGTTTTTGGTGTCGTCGGTTCGTGGTGTCATGTCGTCATCGTCGTCGGAGGGGTTCGTCAAGGGAAGGGGGCAAAGGTCCCGCCGACGATTGCCAGAGCTCGCCTCTAGTTTCTGCTGGGAGTAATATACTCCGCTTTTACGAGCTGATTTGTTTGCGAGGTGGACCGTTTTTCTCTGGAATCGCCTTTACGAATTAGCGAGCCATGCTCTGGCCAATTCCTACCCACGGGGCCCAGACGGGGTAAATCATAATCATCAAGGTTCGAAACTTCAATCTAACTAAATGATTCCATACTCCATACATTATACTAATTGTAGGCCTATTGATGTGATTTAGAAGCATGCAACAAAATCGACCTATATACCAAATCGGGTCCAATATCGAGATTCAAGGGACACAGATGCACGTAGTTATTTCTCAATGAGGACTCGACAACCACGAGAAGATGCGATGTATCATCATTGAGTATCATCTACAAACATCAATATTAGTTCCGACTTATGCTTCCGATAACGTTCAATGATTAGTAAAATGTCCAGTAAAGTCAACGAACACTGTATAGATAAAGATACCCAGCCATGGCAATCAAGAGCCGCGTTTGTAGGGTCTTATCCATTCGAGGCTGAGTGGCGAGATGAAGGCAATTGGGGGAAAATGTGAAATTATGTTTATTATCCGGGAATCGATCCCACACCATACGTCGCGTGGCGCTTCTTCATAAGCCTTCATACAACAGGTTATCCCCGTAACCCACCGTATGAACCACCGCGGACGGTACCATGCTTGCTTTCCTTGGCGATAACTCTTGTATGTGATAAGCTCGGGAACACACCAACCACATCACTCTTTGGCTGAGTGTGAATGAAGTGGTTTTCACCCATTCTGATGATTCGTTTACTCTTTTATTTAGAGAGAGAAAAGGATATATTGGGTTATTTACATTTTTTTTTTTTTAATTGTAAAACTTCATTATTTTGGCTTTTGGAGACAAACCACAAAACGCAAAATAAAATAATGAATACTGTTGAGCCACTGATAAAAGATTGGAGGGTAAGTGTAATATATTATGTGTGGTTGAGCTATTACATAAAATGTATCTGAAACCAATGTTAATTTATAGCGGGCATTCACGAATCATATATTTTAATTACTCAATAATCAAATGGAAGCGATGAGTGGGTGGCAGGGTCCACTAAATCTCCTTGCGCCCGCCGCTCCACTCACTCGCCGGCGGTAAGATTCCCGAATTTATGAGATAAAAAACCCTTCGCAATGTCAAGCAAGCAAGCTTCAACTATGGAAAGAAGAAAGGTTGTGTTTTTAGGTCAATCAACGCCTAATCACCCACTACCACTAATTAGGTCGGGCGTGTGGGTCTCAGACCCACGTCCCTTGATGTTATGTCTCGGCCCTGCGTCCTCTTGAGTCTTGACCGTACCTTGAAGTAAATGGACCAAGACCAACTACAAACACCCACTTATGTTCCCATTTTCCTGTAATTGTAAAGGTCGAACTAAAAAACTAGAGCAAATGGAGAATTAATTGCACTAATTTTATGATGACTGACGAACAGGCGGACTAACGTGGGATCCGAAAACACTTCCATATACAGTCTTTCGTGAGGAAGTGTGTTACTATGTATGGTAACCATGAGGGTTTCTCGGTTATTGCTATAGCCCATGCCTTATGCGGGCTTCCAAATGTCCTTTGGCACCATAAACGCGTCGGCCAAACGCCGAGGGAAGTGTACAAGCCACGTTGGACAGCAAGGCTATTGTGCATTTTGAAATACAATTCGTATGGATTCGCATGTTTTTTTTTCAGTATGTATTGTATTTTAAAGCGGACCAAACCAACCCTGTCGGCGCCAACGTCATCGACGAGCGAACAATGTCCAACCGTATTTGAAATAGGAAGCACCGACCCAACTCGTTGGGTACGATCCCACCCACTGGCAACGCCAGCACCAACCAGGCTATAACAACTTTAGAATATTCTTCATTCCTTCCCCATGGCCAGCTGTAGGATGTGAGCCGTGTGACCCTCAATAACAATGTATTCCAAGTTTAGGGTAGTTGCCTCGACGGGATTCGAACCAGGGGCTTCCCGAATCAATTTGAGTAACTAACAGTTCTTGGGTCTTTCGTCCCCGATAGAAAGTCAACTGGTGCAGGAAGTTGGTTATCGCTCACGTCGTCTATTGCGTCGGGGCCTGCAGGGTTGGCTTGGTCGCTTTGATTTAAGTCCCATGAAATCAGTTATATAACTGAGTGGGCAGACTCTAAATAAAAATTTATTTATTTATTTTAGAGGGTCACACCGGGTGAACTGCAGATAATCTGATGCAAGTGTGATCCCACTTTGGTCGACGTTTCTTCTTGTTACGAAACGAGTATTTTAGCGTTATCCGAGGATTTCTCTGTATCCAAGGCTTCCGTGCTGAGAGGTTACACACTGTACTTGTTGTCAGACAAGTGTGCAGTAATCAGTATGTAATTACGAACAAGAATCCTTATCAAGAGATGACGTCAAACTCTCGGTCTAACTGTGAGGGTCTTTAATAGATGAATGCACTTTGTGCAACTCGAGACGATGGGTTGAGACTTGAGTGGATGATTGAAGGACGTAGCCTCGTACGGGGGTCGAGACCACGGTCCTTTGATTTCATATGCGACTCGAGTGCACATTCTTACAATATGCAACAACACCCCTAACGACACATACTAAATTGTGCCTGTTCAAATTGGGAGTGTGATCAACTGATAAGCTAGACTGTGATCTGAACTAAATCAGCGTACAATCGCCAAAAATACAAGAAACAGCAAGCGGTTTGAGAGTAAGACACATTTGGCACTTTCGAGAAACTATGCAAACTTCGTCACAAAATGATAAGTAAACAGATACTTACCCTATTATTTCATATTTAAAGGCGCTTCAACCGTTAGGTCACTATGAGCCACTCTAGCTAAGGGGATGAGGAGAGGACTTAGTATTTAGGCCAATGCTGCACAGATCCAGCCACAGACAGTGATAGGGAACGAGATCTCGCTCTAGTTTCGGTGAGTAAAATATCGCCCTTTTTTTACTTTTGTTTATACTAGCTGAATGTTTGAGAGATAACTTTATACCTGGACCCAGACGAACCTTAAATCATGAAAACTATTACCGGGGGGGGGGGGGGGCGTGCGAATAAGGACGAGATAAATATGAAATTTACAACTTCGAACTTAATTTTGTACATAAATAAAAAGTTAAGAATGTATCAAGATTATACACATCATGTTTCGCATTATTTCGACTCCCGTTAAAAGTTTCAACAGTAAAATAACAAAACAAGTCTTATCACACACAATGTGGCTGTAATTGGCTTCTGCGAAAATATTTCGCTAAAACGCTCGTTCAAGTTTTCACTTTCAAGCGCATCAAATACTATTTTTATATCAATTTCTCACATAGTATAATTTACGAATAAAAAACTATGGCTAGGCGTACACAAGACATAGACTGTCCCATAACTTCAGATTACGAGAATGAACTAGCACAAGGCTAGGCGGATAACTTTCCACAATGTTAATTGTTTTTGTTTGGTTAAGCTCAGGGGAAGGAAGGGCGGTCTCCACTCTCATCTCTATTAACTCGTGTTATTGTATATAACCGCGCCGCCATGTCAAAATATCTATTTTCTACCGCTAATCGCAGAAGAAGGGTGTTTTTTGCTCCATTTTAAAAAAGTAATCCTGGAAACTAAGAAACAAGATGTTTTAGTTCTATTTAAGTATTCTGAGAATGAACAAACTAAACCACTTTCTAAGGCGACAATCACATGATAAAATGGAGCAAACAAGTACATTAATGTCACACACTGAAAATGATTCTCGGTAAGTGAAAGGGCGAGCCTTGAGGTAAAAATATTTATTGATGGTTGTACATTACACCTGAAAAGTGCCACAATCAGAGTCCATATGACTTGTCTTGTACCGGGAACCGAGCAAACGTCAGGAACTTATAGTTTTACTATTTTGTGGACAACTTTGAACGTATTTTTACGCCAAAAGTTCCTAACATTGTCGTAATTCCGCGAATTTTATTAGTCAAGATTAAAATTACAAACTGAATATTCTAGCAATTTTAGGTTACTACTACTTACTCCGTGTTCATTGATACAATTTTGAAATTAGCCTGGTGTTGGAGAACGTTCTATCTTTCTTCCGATAAGGGACATGGTATACCGAGGGTATTTAGAATTTGTTTTTTGCTTGTGATTTTCCTACAAGAATTGTTAAAGATGGTTACTTTTTCATGACTTACAGAACTAATGTTCCGTTAGTTTTTTAAAAAAGGAACAGATAGGCCATATCACAAGTATTTCATTTCGAAGTTCCTTATTTTTGTGGAACTTGCCCAAGACTGGCGAATGTGAACCGGAATGCCGTGGAGATAGGAATAGGAGTGTCCCCTAAGGAAAAGGCCCACACACCCGCCTACCTCTACGAAGACCAACTCGTCCTACTTAGTTAGTGTAACAAGTCTAGACATCGTGTGGCTCCAGTATACGAGCACTTGACTTGGGCGCCTAAGGGACTTTAGCCAACACATTTGCTTTCTACATCAGTGCGGGCTAATTTAAACACAAACAGTAACAGTTTAGACTATACAGTACAGACACGATCGGAATTAGAGATTCTTGTACCCACCTATAGAAAACGGCGTTGTAAACGCGGGGGGCATTTAATGTAATTGTTTTTATTTTAAATTGTGACTATATGTATACAAATACAATAACTTTTGTAATCGGGTCCATACAAACGTACAAAACGTACCAAATTGCAACTATCATTACTAGGGCTTGATTCTTATGTAGTTTAAATATTTTTATAATTCTCTAAAACCTATGGCCCATGATCATTCTTCACAAATTGTTTGATTGTTGATCTCGAAATACTTATGGTTTTTTAATCAAATAGTTTTTGCATATTTTGTTATATTTGGTTAATAAATACATATTTTTCCTCTTATCCTTGAGCCATAACACGGATATTTTACACAAAAATCCACTATTCTTTACTTTAATAAATCAGAACACTGTTAATTTCTTTTCAAACATTTTGTCAAAATTGCATAAACTAACTCGGATGCTGTTTAAAATATTGAGTCATCAAAAAACTTGTTCAAATAAGTGCTATTCTAAAGGTGATGGACCCTCCCTCCCCAACGAGGAAAGATTTTTCCGGTTGTCTGATATTGAGAATTTTAGTTGCAACCCATTACATCCTGTTACGTAGAGCAAAAGTTTTTCAGGGGGGGGGGGGGGGCAATACAAAAATGTGCTCGCCGAAAACCGACATCAATTAAATATGAACATTTGAAAATGTGGATTGGGTAACAATGCAACGGGGATATATAAGCCACAATTAGTCAAGGTGGTATTTAAAAGTGACAATGTTACCAACTGTTTTACAATATGTTCAGCAACAATAAAATTGTTTTAGTACCAACGTATTTTTTTTCTTTCTGTATTTTATTGCACCTGACATGATTTGATTAATTTATGCTGCATATTGTGCTGGGAAACTGAATGGTACGTTAAACAAATTTTTTTAGCACTTTATTTTGTATTTTTACGCAAATATTTTTGTATTTTTTAAGCACATATTCTTATGTTTTTAAGCAATATAAATACATATTTTGACGTTTTTTAAACACATAAAATCCGAGCCCTAATCATTACCATTTTCTCCACGCGCCAACATTATCGGGTCACTAGGAGACCCTAATTTGGGCACGCGTCCTGCAGTCTCATTGTATTTTATGTGCTGTCCACCGTATCGATTGTTATCCTAAGGTACAATCATAGGGGTCTAGAAGATGAGTTTCTGAGCCACAAAAGAATCACATATGAACGGGATATCACGAAAAGCGAGGAAAAAAACGGTAGCCTATTTGGGCACATTGTATTTGTACACACTTTTCTACCGTAGCCTCCTACTAGCTTGTTTTCAATGTCGCCTCCTTGTTTCGAATTCCAAAATAATCTGTGCATCGGATAGAAAGTTTTTTCCACATAGGGCCTAATTGAACATGTACAACACGATGAAAATATAACCACATCACGACTCTAATTATTCACCTTAGTTAGAAATTGTATAACCACAGATCTTTAGGCTCTGATCTGATAACATATATAACAATCGTACCTACGTGCGACCCAAGCTTGATAACAAATCGACTCGCTTTCAATGACGAAGAAGGCCCCCCACCCGAGATGTTGCTTTAATCAGTTTCTGAGAGTGGGGCTGTGTGGGGATTCAGCTCCTTGCAATGTGGCTAATGGGACCAAAGGCAAGAGTGAACATTACACACTATACATCTCGATCTGACAACCACTCAGATCCTCTGACCTATAGTACTATAATTAACCGCAGCCAAAACCGCCTTGACGCTCCTACGTTACGTTTTTTAATAAAATAATTTTTGTTAGGATGCCCGCTGTAGGATATACCAACCAAATCAAAAATTTGTAAAAAAAAAAAAACGGCGCCAAGCTCTCCCTTCAAAAGTCTCCGGCTGTGAATGCTGTTGAGATATAGGAAAGTTGAGCAAGCTTTTATTCTTTTCTCCCTAGTTTCGCTTTAAAATAAGTAAGATCATTTCGTTCGCCTGTTGGACGAGCGCCAAGTCCAACGATTTTTGTGGTAAAAAAGTAACAATTTTGAAACTCGAAATCATAAAAAAATGGCTTGGCCATGAACAACCAAATTCCAATGGCCAAGGCAATTTTTTTTATGATTTCGAGTTTAAAATTTACTTTTTACCACAAAAATCGTTGGCTTGGCGCTCGTCAACAGCGAACTGATTCTCTTATTTTAAAAGCGAAACTAGTGAGAAAGAATAAAAAGCTTGCCTCACTTCTATTCTCCAGCAATTTTTTTTTTTTTTTCACAGCCGAAGACTTTTGAAGGAGAGCTTGGCTGCCGTTTTTTTTTTACCAATTTTGGTATTTGGTTGGATATTACATCTTTTTGTTGTTCGGTTCGCTATCAAGGTGTGAATGATTAAATTTGTTGAGTTCAAAGTTGTTTTTTTTACATTTTTTGGGCCCAACGGTCCCCCCAAAGATACCCTAAATAAATAAATAAAATTTTTATTTACGACTACCCCTTCAGTTATATAACTTTATTTTTCAGTGGGGGGACTTTTAAATCAAAGCGACCAAGCCCAACCCTGCAACCCCGACGCAATCGACGAGTGAGGCGATAAACAAACCAAAAGATCGATTATTTTTAATATGAAAATAATCATCAGTGGTAATGGACAGTGCAACGACCGCGGTCAAACGCCAGATCAACAAGGCCGATTTCAGAACAACTCATGAAATTTATTATTGTGCTTCGTTGCTAGGACGGCTCCCAAAGTCCACCGTTTACAACTCCTAAGACAAGAACTGATAGACTTAAGTCCAAATCCGAAGTTAAAACTTCTGACTTTAGCGGGAATCGACCTTGGCCCGTCTGCATTGGAAGCAGATACGCTAACAACAAGACCAACGCACTAGCATAAGTTCTAGATATTTATAATGGTTAAGGCATACGCATGTTTAATTTCAAGCTTGTATACAAATTTACTACGCCTGATTAATTACGGCTTTTTTGATTTTGCTAGGACGGCTCCAAAGTCACCGTTTACAACTCCTAGGACAAGAACTGATTGACTTAAGTCCAAATCAGGAAGTTAAAAACTTCTGACTTTAGCGGGTAATCGAACCCTGGCCTTCTGCAATTTGGAAGCAGTGATACGCTAACAACAAGACCACGCACTAGCATAGCACTTGATATTTATAATGGTTTAAGTAGCATGTTTAATTTCAAGCTTCTACAAATTACTACGCATGAGTAATTACGCAGCGTTTGATTTGATTTTGATTTTGGGGGATTGTTTTGATTTTCTCCCGGTCCCAATTGCCACGGTTTTTTGTTATGTATTGAGGTACATCTGAGTGTGGCCGCAGTTTCAAAGTTCTAAGATGAACCGTTTTCTCGGTATAACGTCTTATTCTAAGAGTAAGGAATTACCTACTTTTGATAATTTTGTTTTTTCCGGTACCCCGTTAACCTATTTTGCTTTCCATATTCCAAAAGTGATAAAGAATGAGAGATATCAAAATGTATTCCACGTTTGAAACATCTCAGGTTGTAGCGTTTTTCTTTTTCTTTGAATGATTCATTTCTTAAAGTTTCTAGATAGGTTTTTTTGTCATTTTTGGCACATGGTCATCCCGAATTAGCCCCTTGGTTTTTGGACGAAGATATTTATACATGGTTAATAGCATGTGTAAGGATTTCAAGTTTGTACAAATACTACGCCTTGGTAATTACGCGTTTTGATTATCATCAAATTTTGATTTTCCTCCGGTCCCCTGTTACCGATTTGGTTTTTGGAAAGCAAAGGCCCTGCGTTGAAATACACCTAAGTGTGGTCCAAGTTTCATAGTTTAAGATTTACCGTTTTCTCTGTAGGCTCAGAACTCTCCGCGGAGAACTGCCCACCCCGACCCCCCACGCACCACCACCAGCCACCAGGCCACCTTAAGGAATTTGAACGATGTTGATAGCCTTTTAACACAGAACGAGTTGTTCGATCGGCTTGATTTTTTTTTGGTATGTCCATGGACCGACATACCAGGTCATATTCCAAGTTTCAAGATTGTAACTCTTTCGGGGCGGCGTGTTGCAGGATAGCTGAAAACCCCCCACTCTTGTAGGTGTTATAGTGCCGGAGTTCGTGTCGCCTAAGCAATCGCATCGCTTGGTCTGCCGGGCGACGACCGTCGCCCCTAGAATACACATCAGATCTTAACCGGTGTGCCCCTCTTCAGGTGACTAACCAGGTATATTTGCGGAAAGTACATTGTGAAGTGTGTCCTACACCATTGTTTGAGGAAGGACCCAATCCCTTGCTTCCGGGCATTAACAACTGAGAAAACCTCGTTGAAAAAATTCCCACACAACACAGGATTGCCGTCCTCGACGGGATTCATTGAACCCGGGACCTCCCGAATCAGAAACAATCCGCGTTAGCGCCCTGAACCAAAAACACAAACTGTCGAGCCTACGCTATAATTTTTGTACTTCACACACAAACATAAAATCGTCAGCGGCATACTTACATACCACACAACTAAGATGGTGTAGAACGCGTGGCGCCGAAGTGTGAACAGGATGATTTCACACAATAAACCAAGTCCGCCCTGAAGCACGTAGCCTACGATATCGGGCCAAGATAACCGCAGCTTTGGGTGGACATTTGTATGGAAACAGTGGCCAACGACTCTCGTCTGTAAGGCGTGGGCCGAACCAACTGAAGAAGCATGGCAATACATATCTTGGTCTGCTAATTTGCCAAATAATTAAAAATAAATTACTGGCGATTGTTCTTTTACTTCAATCGCGGCATTACCATTATATAACAAACACAGGAAAAAGGGAAAAGCTACATTATCAACGAACGATCGTCGAAAAGAATCCCAAAAACAATCGATGTGCGTTTTGATTTTATGGTGGAGGGCGCGGGTTAGCAGCCATTAAATTATGTTCGTCGTTTGTTCTCGCATTCAGTTATGGACTATCCTATTGGTGGATGTGGCCGGGGTCATGACTTTTTTTTTACAAAACGCCTTTGTCCAAAGCAAAATTGGTTTTATCCATCAACACAAAATGGCCACCCTCCTAAGAACTGTGATCCTGCAGTTGTAGGATAGTAGTTCTTTGACATAAATATATTTTTTAAATCAACCGTTTTAGGCATAATTTCCATTCGAAACTACCAAGTAAACCAATCAATCATTTATTAATAGGCTGACGGGGGGGGGGGGTGGATCCGGGGAGGGAATCGATTTAAATACTCTATCTTCGGGTCCATAAACAACATAATGTTTATTTCAAAACAAAAAATGTGTCTCCGTTGTTCACAAAGAAAGAAAAAGATCAGTGCCAATGTGTCTATCCTACGAAACACATTGTAGACATACACGTGTCAAAATCAGCCGCGCGCGGGAGAATAATTACGTATTTGACGACTAATCTGTAATAGCTTCACCCTTCCTCATCTAGTAAACACAAAAACCCGACTGAACGGCTGATGAAACCTCTCTTTATTTACGCACGTCGCCCCTTGACAATGGGATGCCTCGCGATCAAAGCAACAACACACACATATGTAGTCCACGGACAGAGCCCTCGGCCTCTTGGGCGCGGTACACACCCCCCCCCCCCCCCCTACGCTAATCATCGGTGCATCTTGTTATACAATATATCCCTCTCTTGAAGGACTCCGACGGTTTTTGTGCCGCATTGCGACAGGAAGGAACGCTGGGTCCCCTAAACCACGGTAATTTAAATAAAATAGCCCGAAGAGCTCAGACCGTGTTTTTCCTACCTAATCTGTGAACTGAATAAGTATTTTGGGGCAACTCGTACTTTCGATATTATCAGTACACGTGCGTTACATTATGACCGAGATTTACGTTTCAAGAATATTAGTTTCATGGTTACTGGCAGTCAAAACGACGGATTGCCGACCGCTAACACTTGAAATGTAAAAGGCGTCTGCCAAGTGTCAAAGAAATCAGATGTTTCCACAATGGCGAATTCTATGGTTTAGCAGTCATGTAATGAACGTACGACTTTGCGCAATGCAAAATAAACTAGAAATACTCCGGACAAGAGCATCTTTTATAATATTTATGGTAAATGCAAAGAACTCCTATAGACATAATGCAGGGGCATTAAGACAATTTGCGACGTACCACGATCATAACATATTTTTCATAATTCGTACTTAATGTTACATCATGAGGTATGGTACTTGAAATTAGCAATTTGTGAGTTATCTATAGTAATAAAATAATAAATTCGTTTATTAAATTTACTTAACAATTCAGAAATTAAAAAGTCCCGCCCCAACCGGGAATCGAATCGACGGATCTCCCGCATTCCAGACAGCTGCGTCTATTATGCGGGAATGCGGAGATCCGTGGTTCCAGGGGATTCCACAGGTTGGGGTGGACTTTTTTATTTCTGATTGGTAGTAATAATAAGAATTACACCTACGGGAAGTGTTTCCCGATCAACCAATCTGGGGAGAAATAAATTCTTATTAAGAGTGTACCCACCAAATCATATCTGTTTCCGTATGGGACTTTTATTTTAAAAGCAGCCCAAGCCCACCTTGTCGGCGCCGGGGACGCCATCGACGAGCGAACCGTGACCAACTATAAGAACTAAAAAATATAGCAACGTCATAACAAAATGCTAGGCCTACCAGTAATAAGTGTGGCCGACGAGGTTCATTGAGAACTATTACTATTGTACCATCACGTTTTTTGCGGGGGGGAATATATTATTTCATGCACCTTGACATCACTTCTCATTAGCAGCGGCAAGGAACCCCAAGAAAAATATATGCTAGATTATAACAGACTGAATGCTAAATGTTGTCAGTGTTTTTTGGGACTTGGGCAGAAAAACCGTGAATGCCTCTAAATCACGGATTGTGTTTTGTTCATAGACGCAAATAAATAATTTAAATGGCCCGGCTTGATGGGTGCCGGACTGCGGACGCTCAATGCAGAACGTTCGATCTTTTTCGATATGCTTGCAGAAAGATCGCATAATATCTTGGTTCGTTGTCGACTGTCGACCCACCGAAAGATAACTTTAATATACTCTCTTTTTTCTGTGAGTCCTCATTCCTCAAAATGGCCAAAAAAGTTACATTTTTGGTTAAAATTAATATTTTGTGAACTTTTCGAAACTCCACTAAAAAGTCAGCCCGGAGAAATCAGTGACCGAGTAGGACATATTAGTTTTAATATATTTTCTCTGTTCAACAGCATAGCTAATTAGCTGGACTTCCGCCCGACAGCGACCAGCGGGAGACCAGGGTGGCGGGTTCAATCCCCGGTGAGGTTGCTTAGAATTTTAAATATTGACAGTGATAAATAATTGGATGCGCGAAGTAAAGACAACAATGACTAACATGAGAAAAAGGCTCGGGTATTCTTTCTTCGAGTTCTTTTTCGTTTGTGTTTGTTTCGTTTGCAGACTTCCGACAAAACGACTGATCCGATGTGTTCGGATCACGAAGAAATGTTCAGAGAACCTTCGTAATCTCTCAACTTAGTCCTGCCGCGTTTTTCTCACGAAATCGCAAGCACTTTCATCTCTCTCTCTCTCTCTCCTCTCTCTTCTCGTCTCTCTCTCTCTCTCCTCTCTACACTATCGACACTCGATTTGCCTTGTTCATGCGTCTGCTCTCAACATCAACACCTTCGTACCTATCATCCTAATTTTCAATACCTATTCTCAAACCCTACACCTTCAACACTAGATATAATCGGTCTCAGTTAACATTTCCAACCCATAGAACCAATCTTCTTGACCACTCTTTTTACAAGTAACGCTATTCAGTCTGGAATACTCTCCCCAACGAGCATCAGGGATGTTTACGGAATTAGTTAGCACACTTTCAAGCATAAAGTACATAAACATTACTTGGAGTAATTATAATTAATTAACAGCTATAAACATCAATCGCTACAGGAAGCCTTTGGTTAAATTAATGATTGAGTAATGCATACACAACCTGCTCCTGCTCACCTGTGTATTTCTGCACACATTCCAAAGCTATATTATTTTTGTACTTTTGTGTGAATGGATGAATGAATGTTTCTTAAACTTATTGAAGATTTGCATAAATCGATTCAAATTCTATTTGCATAACATTAATATACACTAGAACATTTAACTTTGCAATAATGCTACATAATGGTATTTTAATTTATTATTTCAATATTTTATAATAATCATGTTATGTTCTCTTCACTTCTCAAATGTATTATTATTATTATTAGTATTTGGTTTGGATGAAGATAAGGCTTCACTAGCCTTAATCCTGCCTACAATACCGAACCCTTATCTATCTATCTATCTATCGTATAAAACTATCTTTCGTTGCTTGATCCCGCCCTCAATAAAGACGACAATCGATCAATCAATCTCTCTACTCAGGTAGAATACGTTCTACTCCGATGAAATTTTCACACAAACTTTCGGAAATCTCTTTAAACGTACTATATCCTGTATATTTGTGTTTTTTTTTTGGGGAAATCACCTCTACGTATGTTATGTTTTTACTTTTTTTTATTAAACGTTGTGCATGAATTTCGATTTTCGTTGCTGAGAAAACGTTCGAAAACAGTAATTGAAATGCAGTGTTCAAAAAATAAAATTCGACATCATACCATGGAGATCGTTTTAGATCCATGATCTAGACACTCGTATTGCCTGGTTGTTTCTCATCAATCCTACTAAATTAAACATGGGTAAATAATACTGCCAACGCACATCCATCAACGTTGCTTGCTTAAAAGCGTTCGCAAACGGTCTGTGTTATGAAAATTATCTTATGTAGCATAGTCAGAGTCAACATCACAGAGAAGTTCACAGAGTATCGATCGGGCCTCCATCGGATTTCAGACTCTGCATAGGGTTTTAATACATTGGAGTTGACATTCAAATGTCCGATTGAAATGGTCAAGGATGTTATTGATCCGCGGTTTAATTTCTGAAAGTTCACGAATTTAATTTCTTCCGCCGGCACAAACTCGTTAAAACACCGATGTTGGTGTCGTGCCTGTTGACCGAGTTGCTTGGAGTGTGGTGCATCATAGATTGATATCTGCTCAAAACCCCTCACTACAAGATTACAATAAGGCTTTCCCTCCTACCCCACATCAGGGGGGGGGGGGGGGGGTAGGCCTAACACGTCGCCCCCTCGACGAACGAAGCCACCCCACATCCGTGCTGGCGTTAAGTTGTGAGAAATCGTAATATTGTCTTTGATAATGACGCAACATCGACACAAGAGCACGGACAAATATCATACGTGTTCCTTACTCCTTACGACCAATACCCGGGGCGTAAGCAACGGAGTTGTTGTTCTTGCTGATGTGTTTGAATAATTTATTTGTTATCATATTAGAGTGGTCGTCATCGCCGGTTAAAACCTTGTTCGAGAAGACAGATTGCGATGCGGATTGAAGACCACAAACTACCTCCCTCATGCGGGATTCGAAACCCCCACGCCCTCAATGTTTCCTATGCTCTCTAGATAAGGGAAGCACAAAAACAAGAGCTATTAATCATTTTCGTCGTCTTTTGTTTTAAAAAATTATCAACGGTAAGTGGATTAAGAAAGCCTGTTTTATGACAAAGATAGGGATGACACTAGGCCTGTTGTTCTGCAGAAGACCCGATCGGGTACAAAACCGCCGGTCTAATCAGGCCTTACGTTGAAGGTAGATACCGTCACTAACCTAATTTGCAAAATAAGCAAAGTTTGTGAACTTTATTATTAATTGATAATTTAATTTTATAAGGTTTGCTCTGAGAGGTGGGCACTGATAGTTCTTGGTGTAGTATCCCGTGGTAAAGACGGGGGACCTGGGTTCGATTCCGGTCGGGAATACACATTATCCATTATTATTTCAGGTAAATTAGCTGCATTCCCTGACTTAGAATAGTTTGTTTCACTTATCTGAGCAGTCCTAAGACAACGAGGGACTTCGCCCCCGCAAAAAGAACATGATTGGTCATCTCACACCATCACATAAAGGTATAGACATTGGGTGTCGTAAAAATACATTACAATCACGTACAACGCTTCGCATTGGCCAAGAAGTGCAACTATCACGTGCATTTATTGGCCCGTCATCCGGCTAATTTAGCTCTATACGGCGCTGACTTTACCAAATGTGCAGTTTGTTCCTCTCGAAAGTTCGGCTTTCTCGCGATTTGCCGTTCCAAAACCCAGCCTTTATACTTCGACATCTTTTATGCCGTCCCTATTCCCTAAAGCGTTCTCGCCACAACATCGGATTCGGATATTCCTGTGGGATGAACGTTAGCCAAAAGGGCAACCTTGGCGTAACTTAACGACGACCGAGCGTAGAATCAACTGTAAGCAAATTGTTGCGTAGACCTATTTACACAATTACAACGAAACAAGTACGCACTAACTTGGATTTCTTTAACACGAACAATAGGATTGCAGATTCGTCATCACACTTCCACACCATTTCGTTGAAAATTTTTAAATAGAACTCGACTTTATCTGTAAAAAATCACTACGCGTAGCCTACAGATTCACCAAGATTCGTTTCCTAAACCTAATCGTAAATTAAATCGAAAGACAACACAGATCAAAACCAAGACATTGTTTCTCGGGGCTAGCCCCCCTCACACCGTTCACCTGCCATTCTTCCCGATATCGTCTCAACTCGGTTCGATTCTCGGACGTCACATGAATGTAATCACTCGCTGGGTATTTATAGGTCGCGCTACGGGACGGATGCTGCGAGGATGCTGTAACACGCGCGGTGCCTACCGACTAAATGCGCCGCGACCTCGCGGTCTTGACTGGTGACGAAAATAGCGGCGGGTGAGGGCGAGGGGGGGGGAGGGGTGGAGCGGGCCAAAGATGAGGGGAGGAAGAAAGTCGGAGGTTTCAAAGGTAGTAAATACAGGATTTACGCAGTTGGAGACGGACTGTGCACGTCTGAAGGGGTTGACCAGTTTCAGAGATACAGTTTCAAGGATGGAACAACGCCGAATCGATCGTGTGTAGTGTACTTGCCAATTTTCCTCCTAACCTTTCATTTCCAACACAAAAGAGTAGCGTGGCAAGTACACTACACACGATCGATTCGGCGTTGTTCCATTCGGCGTTATTCAGCGCCCCCGTTGGGGACTGTGCACGTCTGAAGGGGTTGACCAGTTTCAGAGATACATTTTCAAGTGTCATTTTATAGCATTTTGTAGATCTATTTTTGGCCAACATTAAAAAACTTGTAGGTATGAGGTTTTCTCATATATTTATTTAAAAATTATTATGTCATCGAATCGAATTTGCATTAATATTTAAACTAAATCGCAATGTTCATCAACAAATTATAAAGAAGAGACGCCAATGTTAATTAGGCCTAAATCAAAATTGGTGTGAAGAATCCTTCTGATTAAAATTAAAGTGGACATCTAAACACCCAATTTTCATTATTTATCAGATGAACAACTTGGGAATGGTGCGAGTCACCGCATCGCATGCGTCACCAGCCAGCCACTCATAGTCATCTGTTGTCTTCCCCCTCAACCCCCTAACCATAACTACCCTCAGCAGTCTACACTATCACTCCCACTCAGCTGTCGTCTTCCCCCTCAACCCCCTTTAACTAAGTCACCCTCCACACTTTGGGTATATACAAAGCTTTGGGCGTCATCTTTCATCACCTACATCCTTATCAACTCCACATAGCCCTTAGCATATTCCTTGAGGGCCATACAGCTCAACTAAACTTTATCAACCCCCCGCCCCTCTCTCTCTCTCTCTCTGTGTGTGGCACTTGCCATGGCCAAGATGTAACATTTTAAGAATATTTAGTTTGTTTCAATTAAGGGATTGGTGTCAAAATCTCTTATCCCCCCAAAACTCTGAACTCTGATGATGACTTGTGTGCAGGCGCGTAGGAACTCCTTTTCGAGTGGGGGGGGGGGGGGGGGTGGGGGGGGGGGGGAGAAAAATGGCTGTGGGAGGGGGTGGGTGGGGGGGGGGGGGGGGGGGGGGGGGGGGCGGGGGGGGGGGGGGGGGGGGGGCACTGGGGGGCGCGGGGGGGAATTGGGGGGGGGAAAATGTGGGGAGGGTTTGGATGGGAGGGAGTGTGGTTGGTGGTGGGCGTTCTAGGAAAAAAATCGTGGGCTAAATGCAATACCAAATTAATGTATTTGTTTGTACAGTAAAAACTATAAAACTATAGGCCTAAATAAAATTGGAATAGTTAAGAGATAGACCATGCATGCTACAACCATTGAATATGCATAGGCTTATCATTGATCACGTCCAACAATTATAGGATTGTCGAAATTGTTGGTCATTCATTATTACTCTTAAGGAGGTATAAGGTAAGGGAAAGGGAAGTGGAGAATACACTGCAGACGTGCCAAAACAAGTCATTATCAGTAAGTATAATGGATTAAAATCACTTTTAATAGTCTTATCACTTAAGATTCGTTATTCAGAATTTGTTTTCGTGCGTATTTTCGTTGAGACTGAATTTCTAAGATTCTGAAGTGGGGGGGGTCACGGTGAAAAATGGGGGGGAAATTCCCCCCCATTCCCCCCCCCCCCTTCCTACGCGCTTGCTTGTGTGATGGCAACTATAATCAAGATTGTAAATTCTAACTTGTCCAAACTATCTAACTAGTAGTTCATTGATGGAGAAATAGAATTCCTAAATGGAGATTTACTTAGCTGCATTGTGTTGTTCTGTAGCTCAAAGCAGGGAAAGTTTTTTGGATCTTAACAGGCATCATCATACATCTCAAATAATTTAACAACTGCTATTCAGGGCAAAAAGACAACAGTTTTGTGTGCAATCCAAAAATGGAAATCATTCTGCGAAAAAATTGAATTTTCACAAGGGATCCCAATAGGCCTATTATTATAGGCATGTAAAAAAAGTTCAAATATTTTCCAGAAAGTAAAATTTGTAGTGCCATAGGTCTATTAGGATAAATTATAAATTATAATGGTATTTTTCAGGGGCGGATTTAAGAAAGAGTTGAGGAGAGAGAGAAAGAGTTAAGAAAGGGTTGGTTGGTAAATTGGGCTTTATTCAATTTCCACCTCGCCTCGCCACGAGGTTGGCTAGGCAGTCTGGGGTCTGGGGCAAAGCCCCAACCGCCAGCGCCAGAGGCTTTATTGCCGTAGATGAGATTTATTGGAAAAGTGCCCTTGTAAGGTGGCCTAAAACATGTTTTCAGGAGAATTTCAATCATGAATAACGGTTAAATTTTTAAAGCCAATATTGTGTTGTAAATTGCTTAGGCCTACCTTTTTTTTTGGTTTATTTGGATTAAGGACGCGTCAACCGTCAGGTCATAATGCACCACTCTAACCTAGAGGGGGGGGGGAGGAGGAGCCCATGCTGGTCAGAACCAGCCACGGGTAAGGGGAGGAAGGGGGGTTCTCACGTCGCGGTCGTCATTGTCATCGTTCGTGGTGTCGTTGTCGTCATCGTCGTCGAGGGGTCGTCACGGGAAGGGGGCGTAGTCCCCGACGACGATTGCCAGAGCTCGCCTCTATTTTCGGGGATAAAATACTATCCTTCATACTCAGACCTGGGTAGTAACGTAACGGAAGTAATGCGTTACTGTAATGAAATTACTTTTTTCAGTAATGAGCCAGTAATTAATTACAATTTTCTCAATGTAACGGAAGAGTAATTTCACTACTTTTATCATTGTAATTTGGCATTAGTAACGCGTTACTTTTGCCGCGCGGCCCGCGCCTTTGTGTATCAAATATCAGTCACTGGCCAGCGCGTGCCTGCTGCCTTTCTACGTATCGCCCGCTTGAACAATGTGCATGTGCATGCAGCATTTCCGACATTTCGTAGGTCTGATCGAGAGATTTCGAGTCCCGAGTTTTTATTTCAGAACCTAGCCATGTTTACTTTTGGTACTTCCGCTATGAGGAGCGCCGTTGACGACGTAATTATCTACTTGACATCAAACATTCAAGTCTGTGTCAAATAAATCGATAGTCGAATTGTTACACATTTCGCCGATAGATGTCACCCGCGTAATCAATAATTTACTATACATCTATACGTCGATATCTACAATATCTCTGTGATAGGCCTCCGCTGGTTTTAAAGTGTGCGCGTGGATAACACCCTGTCTGAGACCCGCCATCGGCAGACAAAGCACTTGCGTTATACTCGTCCGCACGTCAAGATACATTTTAAATTAAAAAGTAATTTTTGAAAGTAATTTCACTACTTTTTTTCATAAAAAGTAACGTAATTTAATTACTTTCTTGGAAAAGTAACTAAATAGTAATTTAGTTACATTTTAGCTGAAGTAATGAGTAATGTAATTTCATTACTTTTCAAAAGTAACTTACCCAGGTCTGTTCCATTCTAGCTGATGTTAGCGAGGTGGACTTTTTCTCTTAAATCGCCTTTTACGATTAGCAGAGCCATGCTCTGGGCCAATTCTACCCCGGGCCCAGACGGGGTAGGCCTACCTGAACCTGACTGCAAATCGGTTGACAGTCTGCTTGGGAGTCTACCCTACCCTTACTTTCTAACAAGTAGGTCTAACAACCTGTCGTTATTGTAGAACCATCGTAGGCCTAATCTCTTCAGGTTATCTGTCAGCCGTTGATTCTCGGTCATTGAAAATTTCAATAAAGCAGGGCCTATTTTAGAGCGCAGCTGGACACTGTTTGCGCAGCTGCAAAAGTCATTTGTGCAGCTGCAAATTATGATTTGCGCAGTTAAAGGGGCTATTACCCCAAAAATTTATTTTTTACCACATAATCTATAGCATAGCCTAATACTACCGTACACAAAAGTGACCGTTTAAAAATTATATCATGTAACTGTGACTTTAAAGGGCTACAAATTTTTCAATTTGTTCAATCCAGAAATTTGAGAAAATTTGCGTTTTGGGAAATTTCTTAAATCGGCTTAAACATGCTTCTTTTTTGTTCCACATAGATACTAGAGCATCAGACCAATCGAAAATGGCCCTTTATAACATCGTGTCTTGAAACTGTGCACAAACTCAGAACACGCAAAGATATGCATTCGTTTTCTCATCATTCTTTTATAGTATTTAGCATGTTTTCACTGTGTATTGCAACAAGGATAGGAGTAGGGCCTAAATAAAATATGGTTAAGTTTGATCAATTGTAACTAGAGGGTGGATCTGCTAACAGAGTAAGTGTATGAAGAGAACTAAAGACTAATGCTTGTTCTTTACAATTCCAAAGATTAAATGTTGTAGGCTAGGTAACTTTAGGTTTCAATATATCACCATTTCATTAAAAAGCAACCAGTTGTAACATCCGTTAACCAAAATAGACACAAGTCGTTATAAATCGGTGAAGGTTATTCCAATCAAAATCAAAACTTAAATAGGGCCCTAAATAAATTTTAAAAAGTAACTTAGGCCTAGTTTTGAAACAGACAGTAGGTAATTTAAAAAAATACCAACAGCAAATCCCCCTTTTAAATTTTAATGTCTGTTTTTGGTCCATGATTCTTTAAACTGCCCCACCCCAACTTACAGTCCTGTAATTCCTAAATTTCGTTACGCCACTGGCCAGCAAGGACAGTCGTAAATGCAGACCATTTAGGCCTAGGGCCTATAGGAATACTTCCGACTCTTTCAGGAACAAAAACACTCATTCTATCGCACCGGCCATCGAGCACTTCTGCACGTGTAGGGTGTACGCGCTCCAAATAGTAGTCACACATTATAAAGAAGTCCATGACATCCTGTGGGTTTGGTTTGGTTTGGCAGCGATAGGTGCGGCAGCCAATGGCATTTGTTAAGGCCGCGTTCACACTAATTGGTTTAGTTATAAGGGGATAGGATATGTAGGCCTACGTCCTACGTGTTAAATTGTTATTGTTTGAGTCTCAAGAAATTGGTTTTAACAAAACAAAAATTCTTAAGACGGACCTATGTCAATAGTCATTACGACGACCAATCAAAAGGAGTAGGCCTACTTCATTATGACAGGCCACTAAACATTACCAACCAATCAGGATACCTATCGGATTTCTTATAACAACAGCTGCAAACTAGCAATCTAGGCCTATTGGCTTTAGCGCCTACCGCGTCGCGTGAAACGCTGAACAGTAAACACACCTTTATGTAGCCCCGTAACTACTTGGCTAGACAGACACAACCTAAACCTTCAGGTTGAGCTCTCCTATGGGTTCAAGCAGGTAGGCCTAGGCCTACTACTTTCTCCATGACCATTGTCTTGATTCTTATTTTGCGGTTATTGAACCACCTTTTCTAAATAGGGCTAGGCTACTGGTAGGCCTAGGCCTAGCGTAGGCTTTAGAAGCCTAGGCCAACAGATAGCTGACTGATGAATAGGCCTGGGGCTAGGTAGCCTCAGGCCTAGTTTCCTTTAGTAGGGCGTAGGCTTAGCCCCTAGCCTAGCGCTAGGCTTAGCCTACCCAATGGCAATTGCACATCCCCAGAAAGAACAAAATACTAATACTGCAATACAACAAGCCCTAGGCTTAGACCATGGGCTTAGGCTTAGGTTAGGCCTAGGCGGAGGCCCTACACTTGTGCTAATTGCGAAGCCTACCCTAGACCTAGGGTAGCCTATCTTAGCCATTTTCGCTAGGGCCTAGGGCCTCGGCTAGCCTAGTAGGGCCTACCGAGGCCACTGTCCCAATAGTAACCAAGGGCCTATAGGCCGTAGGCTTTCCCCTAGGCCCTAGGGGCCTAGGCCTACCTAGGCTATAGGGCCCTAGGCTTGGGTACTCTTTCGGATGGTATGCCCCAACTTTACAACACTACGCCAACATGGCGGTCAGTACTAACCTTTTTCACTAAAATACTCCACCTACAAAACCTTTAACGTTGCTAATTTAAATATAAAACACTTTCAGAGGAAAGTACTTTCGTTTGAAATAGCGACGTTAAAGGTTGAATTGTTTTTAATGGAAAAAAACAGTGTTGAAAAGTTGGGGCATACCATCCGAAAGAGTACCTAGGCTTGTGCATGGTTAGGTTTATTAAGACCTAGGCTACCTAGGCTAAGGCCTAGCCTAAGCATAACTTTGATCATAAAATAACACTGGGTCCTAGGCCAAAGCTATGAGTTGGCATTGAATAACCAGTATTGGATACACAAAGGTGTTGGTATGAAGCCTACTAATACCATATTAGAACATTCTTTGGTATGAAGATGTTGTGAGTGTGCCTTAGGCCTAGCCTAGGGGGCCTAGGCTACTTACGTGTCATGGCCAGGAGTTATTAGAGTTAAGTCTCCGAGTTGATCATACATGTTAATTTTCCACTGTCAGTGAACTGTTGAAAAAGTTAAATACAACATAATTCCACCGGCACTGCACTATCGAAAGGTTACCGAGAAAAGCAAATCAGAAGCGAAAGGTTACCGAGAAAAGCAAATCAGAAGCGATCAGATGTCTGTTTGAAGTTTGAAAATCAACTGTTTACTTTTGTTTCACAGCCTTGTAAACACCCCCGACGCTTGAAAGTTCTGATAGTTCTGGTAGTAGCAGGCTGTGGTTATGCCCGCGTGAATTCGAATGCATTTATTTACTGCTATGATGCAATGTCCAAAGAATTCCTACTAATTTTTAATTTTAGATTTTGTTGTGTTATTGAATGATATTATTATGTGCTTTATTGTAATCTCACTACTGAATGTATGGACAACTAGCGCAGAATCGCAAAATAAAGAGATATTATTTTATTGAATGCACACTTAACTTACAAGCTGTAGTAAAACAGATTGTCCCTTGAACCCAATCCTGTTCAAACTTTCAATTGATCCAATTTTTATAAGTTAGAACAGTGACACATGTAAGTGCTGAAATGGGTTACAAGCTGTATGACAAGCATATAAGTGTGCTTGCTTATGCCGACGAACTTGTTGTAGCTAAAGATAGTGCTGCACTTTATTTTCTTCTCCACATTTTAGGTGATGTTACAACCTGGTCTGGATTAAGGTTTAAACCCAAAAAGTGTGCGTTATTACACATATGTAAAAGTCAAACCATAAACACACAGTTTAGTGTACAAACAGGTATAATGGTTATAACACCATTCAAACACCACTGAAAGATGGAAAAGCTTATAGTGGTAGCGGTACACGACATGAAAAACGGTAATACTGCACTTTTTGAACACGGTTTGCCGCTTTGCACAGTTGTAGGTGGGACCAAAAGTAATATTTAAGGATGTGGAGGCACTCGAAATTTCCCTTAGAATTCAAAATGGCGGCCATTTTTCAAAACGATGCCCTCAGATACAAAAACTCTTTTGATGTGTCTAATAATTCATGTTTGGTAAACAGAAAATCTTAAATACCTATATTCTTTACTAAGTACCTATCATCAATAAGTCGATTTGTGATAATAGAAGTAGTTAATTTGTAAACTGTACGTATCATTAATATTTTGAGCTCAAATTCGTGTTCTCTGGCTCAAATTCATATGGACTTGACACCAAACATGATATTATTAGTCGTTTTGAGCAAAATTTTGTGTTCAAAGGTCATTTCCAAAAATCGGCGCCATCTTGGATTCGAAGTGAATTTTAAATGCCTCCACATCTTAAAAAAATCTTTTGGATACCAGCTTCAACTGAGCCAAAAGCCAAACCGCGTTAAAAAAGCAGCATATTAATCAGCACAATAATCATTATAACCACCTGTTGAACACCTCTGGTTGCCGCAGCAATTACTGGACGAAATTTAAAAAATGAATTTCGGTTTTAAATTAAACATTTAAATCATAGTAATATTTTGCTAGAAGCATTTACAGGGGTAGGGTAAAGGAGTTTCTATGTCGGACCCAATCTATGAAGATTTTCTTGAAAATACTACTAAATAGATGTTAAAATTCTAAAATTTCGCCCAAATTTTTATTTTGACATTATTTTCGTGTTATTCGAGTCGGAAATATACGAAAACGATACCAAACATGATTTATTAGACACATCAAAAGAATTTTTGTATCTGAGAACATCGTTTTGAAAAATGGCCGCCATTTTGAATTCTAAGGGAAATTTCGAGTGCCTCCACATCTTTAAAAATTACTTTTGTCCCACCTACAACTGTGCAAAGTGGCAAACCGTATTCAAAAAGTGCAGTATTATTTTGCGTACCGCTACCACTATTACAGATATCTTGGAGTGCCAACTGGATACAACGTAAAACAGACGCTGAAATACAACAGATGAGAGAAGATATGCACAAACTGTTCTTTGTTAGTGCCACGGTAAAAGTTTGATGCGGCCCGAACGTTTTTTTTTGTCTAGATTGGAATTCATTATGAGAGGTGGATCTGTAAAAAATCACTTTTCAGACATTTTGACTTGGAAATAAAGTCTCGGCCAAGAAATGGATGAATCTCTTCCTCAAAGAGCTAGTCCAGAAGTTGTTTACATGGCCATGCATGAAGAAGGAGCAGGACCGTGTCATTGTCATGCGCTCATGCCACTGAGGTGATTCTAATGATGTACTTGCAATAACTCATCCGTACAGACGGTTGACTTTCAGATATGCATATTGTCGAGAAATCGCGTGGGCGTCTATGAGAAGTGTTGTTAAAAAGAAGAAAGGCCGAGCTCATAATAATAATTTTATAATTGTAATTTTTGTAAGAAGCCTGCCCAGGGTGCAATATTCATGCCACTCTTCAGGTGTCTAGATAGGTATGTTGCGGATAGGACAATTGTGATGGGATGTCCGAGGGCACTCAACTCAAACCATTGAGTATATAACCATCCATTCGCATTAACGACTGAGGAAAACCTAGGAAAAACCTTCAGTCAGGATTGCCGGTCCCGACGGGATTTGAATCAGAGTCGCTCGAGCCATCGCTCCTAATAATGATGATGATGAATGAAGGAGAAATCACTTCAATCTGGAGACAGGCACGATCTGCATCACGACGACTATGTAGAGTAATTTTAAATATTTTTGTGCCAATAGTTTAAATAAATAAAAATAAATAAATAAATAAATAAATAAATAAATAAATAAATAAATAAATAAATAAATAAATAAATAAATAAATAAATAAATAAATAAATAAATTCATTATTTAGTCTACCCACTCAGTCATATAACTGATTTTCAGTGGGGGACAGTAAACCAAAGCAACCAAGCTAACCATGTTTGATACAAATGTTATGTGGTATCTTTATAGCTAATTGTGTCTTACGTGACTGTGGGCCTATATTATATAATTATTATATAATGTATTTTGTCACTTACTGGTTTGAATTCCCGCAATTAAAAGTGGGCGTGCCTCCATTTCTTCGTTAAGTTTAGCAGGCGGTGAACGTTAATGAATGTAGTTTGCAACATTTCCATCGTGTGGGGCGTGGTTTTGTGTATCGTTTTTCGTTTTATTAAAACACATTTAATTGAAAAAGAAAATTGTTACCATTTTGATTTCATGCGATATTAAAACCACCTTAAAGTTCATTGGGAACTATCTGAAATTAAAATTCAATCAAATGAGTGTACTATCTTCCTTTTGGTTAGCATTGCGACTAAACCACGCCAAGGTCCCCTGTATCTACTCCTAGCGGAGGTCTTACGAAGCCGTCCCCTGTATCTACTCCTAGCGGAGGTCTTACGAAGCCGTAAAGTAAGGTCATCCAGACGCGAAATTAGAAGCCATCTTGGATCACAAACCACCTTGTTTCGCCATGGCGCCCACTACTCTGCGTTGTATTTGGTGTTGTGTTTTTTATTTATATTTGAGCATATTCTCTCATTCAAATGACGGGGTGTGTAGCACCAAATTGTTCGGAAGCTTCAGGGAAGGTGTTAGACTATTTAGATTTCCTTCTTCTCCGAGAAGAAGAGCTAATGGGTCTAAAATTGCAGGCGTGATGGACAGCATTGACAGCTCCAGATTGAGTGAGGTATGTTGCTAACCTAGCGATTTGCAATTATATTTTTGTTCTGTATTTAGACTGGTATGGACTCTTGGCCCTCAGCAAGAGTATAGAGTTTAACATATTTAATTAGGCTTAGGTGGGCATATCCTTTGGCAGGCTAGAGGAGAGGCCTAGCCTAGCCTAGGCCCACTTTGGCAGGCTAGGGGCTAGGCCCCAAATACTAGCCGCCTAGGCTTAGGCCTATATTTATTGCATGGCAAATTCATAATGAGTACTTTACTAATCAAGGGATAGGGCCTAGGCCTACACTAAACCAAGGGATAGGGCCTAGGCCTAACCCTAGGCTTTGTGTGATCCCTTCTCCATAGGCCTAGCCCTAGGCTAAGGCCTAGGCCTAGGACCTTGGCCTAGGGCTAGGACCTTGGCCTAGGGCTAGGACCTTGGCCTAGGGCTAGGACCTTGGCCAAGTGATTTACACAAGACCTGGTCATAAAGGGTTAAGGTAGGCCTACAAACAAAACAACCCCAATTCAACATAGGGCTAGCTAGGCTCTAGCAGATAAGCTAGGCCTAGCCTCTGAGGCTAAACGGTACCGGTACCTAGCACTGGCCTTCAATAGGTTAATTGAACGTAGGCCTAGTCCTACACAACAAACTCCGTAGCTCCGGCTAAATTAGCAGGCCGTCAATCTATCTTGTTGTTGTTGTCTCTCACTCCTGCAGTTGGTCAAGGACCGGTGGCATCTAGGCGGCTAGTATTGGGGCGTAGATCTAGGGCCTAAGCCCTAGCCTGCCTGTGTAAATCAATTCTGTAGGTCTAGGGCCTCCTAGTCAATTAGTCAAGCCTACTGTAAAAATAGAACATGACGTAATTGTCCCTTAGGGCAACTTTACCCCGTTACCGTAGCTACGGTTAAAATAGCAGTCGTAATTTACCGTCACAGGCCTAGCCCTAGTTTACAGCTAAAATTGATCATGTAAATTTTCCGTAGCTAACTGTAAATAGCTGCAGGGTATTTGTATGGCAAATTGCATGTGGGATGTAGGCCTACATGAAGTACATGTGGTTTGTTTTGCTATCTTAAGCCCTACCCTAACGAACCCTGGATCCAAAAGGCCTACGGTTCTCTACTCCCTATGATTAGTTTGGTTATTGTGCCGAACAGCACTAGGCGATTTGGTAAAAGTTAGTTTGAACCAAACATATCCAAATTAAAGTATGTAGGCCTAGGCCTATCTATGCCTACCAAATATAAGCTCCCGCACTCTTGCGCAATACCGCAATACTCTAACCTGGACCCTCTACAACTTTGCATTTATAAATAATTAAATAAATAAATTTGGATTTAGAGACCCACTCAGAAATAACTGATTTTCAGTGGGAAAGTCCTTCCATATGTAGAAGCACGGGATGTCGTATGCGGCAAGTTTAGGCACAATCGCATAATTACCATAAATTGACCTAGGCCTACGGCTACGGATAAGCCTTAGGCCTAGTTGTAGCCATGGATTTGGACTATTTAGTATTTATTCTTGTTAAGATTTAGATACATCATTCCTTTCTTGTCCACAGGAACACAACAAACAAGCTCCACTCCAGTGCCTCCGTGCAAGACAACCAGCCTCCAGTGTAGACAACCAGCCTCCAGTGCAAGACAACCAGCCTCAGTGCAAGACAACCAGCCTCACTGTAGGACAACCAGCCTTCAGTTGGACAATCGGCCACCAGTGAACATGAAAGATCGAACGACAACGATTTTTACTACCTAGTGGGTTTCGGAACTAAAAATTGTTTTATTTGTGGTTTGTCTGTGGTCATCAAATTATTTACGGTCACTATACTGCTACTGTAACTGTAACTGTAACTGTAACAAGGCTTTTCCAAGCAAGGTTGCCTCTAACTTCTCAGCCATTTGGAATATCGGTTGCCGCCTGTCGGTTTTGCTGGGTTTGAGAGTTGATAGGCCCTACTGCGGTGCAGGTAGGCCTACACTTCGGTGCACTTCCGGAAAAATTTTGAACATAATATTCCCTGTGGGGAAGTATCTTCTTTACTCGTGTCATGTGCCAGTTAGAAAAACTTTTTGAAGACAATTCTCCAAAAATTATTTTCAGGTAGGCCTAGGCCTGGCTAGCCCTACTTACACTTCGCTGCACTTCCGTAAAATTGTGGACATAATTTTCCCTTTGGGGAAGTATTCTATTCTTTACTCGTGTCGTGTGCCAATGAGAAAAACTATTTTACCTATTTATATTTTATCATCTCATTGAAAGTGATAAAGCTTAGGCTTGGTATCTCTTTGAAAGGAGTCTCATATTAAAAAATTATATAATTTGCAGCATTTTTTAATTTTTAAAAAGTTATGATTTAGGCCAGTATAATATATACATAAAATATAATAACCAAACTAGAAAAACTTTCTCATTCTCAAGTCCTCATTGAATAGGTTGGCCAAATATATCACTTGTCGAAATCCATGTCAAACATTTTTCAATTGTGTTTTGATGGGCCTCCATGCCTATGCTTGGACTTGTATTATAATAACTTTAATTATAATAATTTAATATTAACATGACGTGCCTATATTTGTATCTTGTACGAATCGACTGTCAAATAAAACTTTACTTTACTTTACTTTACTTATACACTTTTTACTGTTTTTACTAGAGTTGCCATTCAGATACAATGAGATCATGTGTAGTCCTACACCTAATCTAGTTTACCGGTAACGTTACTATGCCTACCTATGCTTTTTATTGGAGGCCAATTAAATTAATTAATGACCTGTTACATTTATAGTAAAATCATGATTTTTTTAGTTTGAATTGCCTACTTTTAGATTATTATTCCAACCATTATTATCTATGTCTTCCACCCTTCCTTAGAAATTCCTTGCAATTCGTATTTTTTTTAATTCCCATTGACCGTTAACAAAAAGTTGTCATAATAAATGGATATTGTCAAAACATTTAGCCGAAGCGAAGCATATTATTATAAGTGTGTAGGCCTACAGTAATAATAGATGGACCTGCAAGATAAATATAATATTACAAGCACTAGCTTTGGTTTGTTTGTCTGTCCAGGTTCACAATTTACTCCTGGAATCATCCGGATGTACGTCATAAAACCGGAAATAGGAGTAATTAAGTACAACGTTACGCCCAGTTTTGGCCAAAAAAAACATATTTGCACCACAGTTTTGACATTTGACGAGGTTAGGAAGGCCTAGAGCCTACATACCCAACGATGATGCTAGGCTAATAGGCTTTTTGGCCTAACTTATTTTTTCATATTTTGGCCTAGATAATATATTTTCTATACATTGTTTGTGCATAACTTGCTAAACGTCTTTCAAGCAGACCTATCCTAGTTTTAAAGTTATGTCGGCCCTGGCTTAAGGTTTTTGCTTAACGGTTTTGTTTAATTGGCATTGTCCTATTTTAAGAAACGGCCGTGAAGATTCATATACTCATTGGGAAGATATTGCTTCGCCCGGCTTTTTCATTTTAACTTCTAGCTTTCTTTCTTAGCTTCTCACTACACAACCAAGCCACTACAAACTTTAAAAATGGCGCAATATTTTGTTGTTTTACACCACTCCTGCTACTAAGTGCAGGTGTAACAATTCTTACTCCAGTCACAGTTTGTGGTAACTTTACAACAACAAAAAAAACGTTCTGGGTTGTGACAGGTACATTTACACCAGGACGAAAAACGGGTTTTCGTGAAAAAACTTACACCTGGTGTAATTTGAAATAAACAGGACAAACAAACAAAGCTCACTGAGTATTGCGACATTTATTGATTTTATTTTGTAATGTGGGACCCATTATACAGTATGTGTGTTGGAGTAAGCCTATATTTAAATGTCAAAACCTAAAAATTATATCCTCGATCACCTAGGTACTCTTCCTTGATTGTCCCCCTGCTTTACTGCACTGTTACAACCCCTCACATTATGTTTCATTGTTTTCCCTGCCCCCCTTTGAAAATCATAATAGATAACATTACATGAAGATTTGACTAAAATACAGGTTGAAGGACGCATAATCTCCAATTATTATTGGGAATTTGTTTTATACTATAACCTTGTGACCTGGCATGTGCTTTCTGTTTTGGATAAATATCATATTTATTATTAATAAATGGCCATTCCCCTGCACTCCGTTATTCATAACATTGCAAAATCATTGAAGTACGTAGTTTGAATTTACAAATAGGCCATTCCAGAAGATTGGGCTAGGAAACGTTGAGGCCTGCCTTGTTCCCTTATCTGATACAAATAAAATATAGCCCAGGTTATTTTCTCTGTGGTAAAATTTCATTATATGGCCTAATATTATCATGCACGTAACTTTGGATTACAAAGTTGTCCATTCCAGATTGAGTTTTGGATTTGGATTTTGGCCTTGGAAACGTTAGGGCCATAAACCCCATTGTTTCCCTGTCTGATAAAAATAAAATATAGCCCATTATGTTTCTGTAATACAAGGCCAATGTTAGCCTTATTAGGCCTATAATTCTTATCATTCAGTAGGCCTACAAGTTTGAAGTGACAAAATAAGGCCATTCCAGATGAATTGGGATCGATGATTTTGTCTTGGAAACATTACCTTATTGTTTCCCTGATACAAATAAATACAGTATATAGCCTATTTATTTTATGTAGCAAAAGGCTCATGTAAGTCATTTCATTAAGCCTAAACAAGGTCTATCTAGGCCGAAGGCAAAATATAATGCCAGCATTCTAATATTAATATCATTTTTAATTTGATTTTAAATTATTTTCTGCATTAATTTTGTTCGATAATTAAGCCTATTTACGCGACGCTTAATGCTTAACTGATACGATATTATTAATGCTGTGTTATGCGCTTCAAATTGAGTAATCTTCCCGTGGACAATGCATTCGCCGGCAGCCGCGGCCAAGTTTAAATTCGCCGCGAATTTTACCCACAGATTTGTGATCCTCAGGGCGGCCCCATAGTGGACAGTGTATCGGACGACTTACTTGGCCATCGGCCTGTGCGCGGCAGCGAAGCCTAGCGGAAATCCGTTGACCTTGGAACCACGGCCTATTTCGATGGATGGGTTGAACACTGCGTTATCTTATCTTGTGTATTCGTGAGTGAAAATGACAGCAGGCCAAAGACCTAGAGCCTAGCCAACTAATCTGTGTCAATTAAGTTATCTTCAAGAAATTCTTATTACAAAAATGGTTAGTGATAAAAGCTAACTTAACCATCTGGTTTTGGCTCAACAAGTATCGTAGTATAGAAATAGCGAGGCTGCGTGGTCATAGCCTACTAGCCCACTTGGCTAGGACCTTGTTGTAGGAACCTAGGCCCTACCTAGGGCCTAGCTACCTAGGCCTAGGGTCTAGGTTAGCCCAGTCAGCGGAAGGTGGTCTGAGGGAAAGTTTATTAAGCTAAAGCTTAGACGTGCTTCGTGTGTAGGACTAGGGCTTGTTTTACAGTTATTCACATGCTTGGATGTGCAAGTATACTACCTATCTACAATGTCAATGTGGTTAGACTTTGTCTATGCAGGCCATTCTTATGATCTTGGCCCTACCCTAGGCTTGGGGCTAGGCTAGTCCCTACCTAGCGTACTGGCAGCAGCTAGGCTCTAGCCTTAGGCTAGAAAGTTTAGGGTCTAGACTCATTGGTCCACCCTTGCTATTTTGTAAAGGCATCATTTTTGTGAGCCAATATGTTTGCGAGTCTTAAAAACAAGATCAAAGAAGAAACTGGGAGTGACCCTACTAAAGTGGTTGCAATGCCGGGCCATGGTGAGTTGAATTATAAAGAAAGACAATCAAAGCTAAGTCTAGGCTCAGCTCATGGCACAAGTTTAGAGACTCTATCAAATAGTTCATCTGAAAACCCAAGACTTGCAAGCCCTGATCTACCTCTTTCGTCCAAGACCAGTGATAAACGTAAAATAAGTGAACCAAATGGACGGGTTGGACTGGTGATGGAAGATGAGTTGGCCAAACAATTAGAAAAGAAAGACAAGGAGTGGAAGAAATTATTGGCTTTAAAGGAATCTGAATGGATCAAATCGCTAAAACTTCTAGAAAAAGAGAAGGCTGTCCTTGAAGAAGAAAAACGTGATCTTTTGAACCAAAATATTGTGATTGAAGACTCGCTCAAAGCTGCCGAGGATTACAAGAAAAAGATGTACCAATATCGTGAAGATATCGACCAATTGGAAGGATTTCAGACACAAGAATTGGCTAAGATTAAACATTTGGTAAGTTTATTTCTTTACGTTTTTATTTTACAACGCATGGATGTAAGAAAAGGGTAATTCCAGGTCAAATCAACACACCACTAGGTAAAGTGGTGTCACACCAGTTTACCTTACCCCCTCCGATTTTGAAAAAAAAATCGGCACATCTACCTAGGCCTACTCGAAACCTCGAATAAAAAATATATTTTAAAATTTTTCGTTGTAGGCCTAGGTCTATCTCTTACGGTTTTTGAATTGCAGGTGGCTCAAAAACTCAAATTTGGGCGCACTGACCTATTATCAAAAAATTCCAAAATCTATAGGCTACCGTTGAACGTAGAAAGCTATTTTTTTTTTGTAAATTAAAGGTCTTTGAAAAGCCTTCTCAAAATGTATATTTTCATACTCTTGTAAACATATGGTAGGCCTACCTACCAAGTTAAATATAAGCAAATCTATTTTTCAAATTTGAATTCCTCAAAAACCTATTTTTTTTAACAAAATTTAAATTTTTTTAACAAAATTGATGTTTTGTAAACGTAAGTAAGTAAGTAAGTAATGTTTTATTCATTTGACTAATACAGAGTAGAAGTATAACACTATCACCTATTCTCTAGAGAGAGAGAGATAGGTGGAGTGAAATGAATAGGTTATAATAAATTAAGGTTAACAAATGTTTTTGTTAATACATAGATAATGTAATAACAATATGAACATAAAAAAATGCAATTACATTTACAATGACGCACACAATAATAATTAATACATTGTAAATATTGATATTAATGACAATCAACAAGGTAATTTATTTGGGAGAGCCGTCAGATAGAAACTCATGAAGTGAGTAATTAATAACTGTTTTTAAGCAGAAAGGACTTAAGATTAGATTTGAAAGAATTGTCAGATGGGCATAAGCGAATTTTATTCGGAAGGTTATTATAAATAATTGATGCTAAGTAGTATGTACCTTTAGAGAAAAGGGAAAGATTATGAGAGGAAATGTGAACTAAATTGCTGGAACGTGTAAAGTGATCATGAACAGTTGTGTTTTGCTGAAAGATGTGGGTATTAAGGCGAACAAAAAGAGATGCTGACTGAATCAGGACACATGCTAGTGTTGGGATTTCTAATTGTCGAAAGAGTTCCCGACAAGATCGCTTTCTAGAAGCTCCCGCTATTATCCTGATTGCTCTTTTCTGGAGGATGTTTTAAGACTCTTTTTGCATGAGGCGATGCACCCCAGAAAAGTGTACCATACGAAAGGTGGGAGTGGATAAATGCAAAGTATGTAATAATCAAAATATGAGGTTGGACTATAGACTTTTTAAGTTTCCTGAGTAGGCCTATATATATATATATATATTCCTGAGTAGGCCTAGGGATTTGCAAAGAAAATTATAGTGGGCACTCTATAAGTTTAGGAGCTATCATGATAGGCCTAAATTGATAAAATGTTTGTTCCTAAACTTATAGAGTGCCCACTATAATTATCTTTGCACATGTAGGCCTACAAAACATCAATACGTAGGCTACCTTTTTGTTCAAAAATTTTAAATTTTGTAAAAAAATAGGTTTTTGAGGAATTCAAATTTGAAAAATAGAATTGCTTATCTTGGTAGGCCTACCATAAAATGTTGACAAGAGTAGCCCTACCTATGAAACTAGGCATTTTGAGAAGGCTTTTAAAAGACCTTGAATTTACAAAAAAAAAAAACTTTCTACGTTCAACGGTAGGGCCTAGGCCTACAGATTTTGGAATTTTTTGGCGCCCAAATTTGAGTTTTTGAGCCACCTGCAATTCAAAAACCAAAAGAGATTGGCCTAGGCCTACAACAAAATTTTTTAAAATACATTTTTTATTTGCGGTTTTGAGTAGGCCCAGATGTGCTGATTTTTTTCAAAATCGGAGGAGGTGAGGTTATTTTTTGTACTTTAGGCCTACTGTTGATTTGATATGGAATTAGGGCCTACCCAAAAGGAAAGAAAAAGAAAAGTTGTAAAATAAATGCCCATTACCATTTTTTTGTTTTTTCTAACCCATGGATTTCATACATTACTGTGAACTTTTATTTGCAGTTACTTGCCAAGGAACAAGAATCTACAGAAATGGCATCTATCATTAAGAATAATTCCGGGCAGATGGAGATATTACAGGCAGAGGTGAAACGTCTACAACGCTACGAGGCGGAGCTTAGCAACGTTCAGGTAGGGGAAGGTCTTGCATATCGGTAGTTATGTTAACAGGGTGGTGAACCCTATCGTGTTGAGTTGATTCAGTGTCACACCCACACCCAGATTGGTAGGTCTTCTTCAAGGTCTACCTAATTTACCAACCCCATCCTGTCATGAATAGCCCCAGAATAGTTCAAACTGAAACATAAAAATACTCTAGGCCTATAGAAAAATGAAATATAATACCCACCATCACTTTTCGATGGATCCTATCTCACACCAATAGTAGCCTACTATCTAAAAGTAATTAGGCCTACTTCAATTAGCCTAGTACCATAGATAGGCCTGTGTAAACCTACAGGAACCAGTTCTTGTTATGTCTGCACAGGAAGGAACTTATAGTTCCTATTTGTAGGCCTACTGGTATTGTAACTCTTAGAATCGGAAATTAATTATTGTACAGTAGGCCTACTTACTGGTACTGAATACCTAGGCTCCTAGACTTAGCCCTATTAACTGTTTTTACTTTATTAAAGGCACACACTCAAATGTTAATAATTTTCAAGATAAAATGTTGAAAGTAGGACTAGGACTAGGTCTATGTTTATTTTTCAAGTCAATTTATTTCAACTTTTAGTGCTTGCCTGATCTTTTTATTTATTTAATTTATTTATTTAATGATAGTTATGATTTAATGATAATTTAATGATGTTATTAGTTACCACAGTCTTATGAATCCAGTCTAGCTTAATTGACTAGAAAACTAAATCCTTTGATTTGTTTGCACAACTGGTCCCTAGTCAAATATTAATTAAATGTCCTAGAGTAATTAATTAACCATGTTGCTTATGCCCAGCCCAAGTGTGTGATTTTATTTGTGACCATTACAATTTTGTCTATTAAATGTGCACTTGGCAAATACATTCTCCTAACTGCTTTGAATTTAACACCTGCCTGACATCAACACTTGAAAATCATGCTATAAATAAACCCGCACCAGGTTTTCACTACCGGCACTCACATCGGCGAAGTACCGGTACCACAGTTCCGGCATAAGAATGAGATCAAGGTTGGGGGGAGATTTTAAAGGCTCTGCCCTCCCTACAAATTGCAAAACAGGCAAAACTTTTGAAAATATTTTTTTCAATCTTGTATTTCATAGGCCTACATTTTAGAAATGTTGCTGATTGCAATAGGTAGGCTACAGAACAAGTCATTTTTATAACCAACCCCCAAACAGAATTGGAGCACTGATTTGATGCATCATGTTTGACCTTTGACGTACTACATTCACATAATTTAAAATGCATAATATTTATGTTACGGCTTGCGTTCATTACTAATATGCAGTATGCACTTGTCCGATTCAAGTTACCACTTGCAGGCTATGCATGCTACATCACATGTCGTCGATATTCAATAAATATTTTCAATAATGATTGAGTGTGCAATCTCCACTTGCGTAATAGGGTACTGACGAGCAAACCAAGACCTCAACACTCCCCTTTTCTCGAACATCGGCAAGCTTCTGTCTCCCGAGAAACAGTCTCTCATTTCACGCTGCATGTGACACGGCTCAATAAAATAAATAATGGCTATAACTTTATTTTAGCACGTGTTGGATACGCTTAGACTCCTTGCATGCCACTGCAAAAACACGCGTGAAAGGTAAACATAAAAGTGAAACGTCACACTCACAGTATTTCACACACTTAAACTTGTTGCTAGTTGCTACACAGGCATGGGGCCATGACTACCCGGCAACGTAGGTTGAATTTGTAGATCGCTGCATCCAATATCTCGTGGTGACGTTAGTTAACTAAATCCGGGCGCTCAATTCAAATTCTTGCACAAACGATAGTTTTAAACACTGCCTGGAAAGCTACTCGTAAGTACCAAATTGACACCTGAGTGTGCGAGTGGAATTTTCAAGTGTTGTTTGTTTGACACTACTCAATTTGTACCTAAATGAATTGTCTATGGGTTTGCTTTAAATGTGCATGCCACTGGTTTTTAGTTTTCATATTCATTCGGCCATTCTAAACCATAAAGTTTCACTGTAAGGCTAGTGAACACACGATCGTAAATTAAAATTAAGTAAGAATATTTTTTGAAAAGTCACCTAGGCGGGCCTTAAATCATACTTCTACAATGTAGGCCTTCCTGTCAAGGGTAATAAAGAACTTATAACTAAAGAATATAACTATCTACATCAGAGTTTGTATTAAAGCTTAGGAGGACACATTTGGCGGTTGGCACATGTTCACATTCGCTCGGCTGGTAAGAATCCGACGTATCTGAAATTTTACACAGAACTGTCAATGAAGCAAGGCTACATAGGGCTACACAGCCCTACAGCCATAGATTTTCAATATTGTAGGCCTATGTTTATCAGCCAGGATCAATCTACGAACGTGGTTAATTTTAGACTTTTTAAGAATATCCAAAAACCTGAAAATCAATTTGATTTTTAAATTTGATTTAAAAATAATTTCTTGAAAAGTATTACTGTAGAGCTCTATGTTTCCGCTTCTTGACAACTACCCAAAAAACTGTGAGTGTCTGTCGGCCGAGCAGACAGGAATTTGTTTAAAACGCATGTCCTATCCTCTTAAACAGAGATTTGGGATCTTGCTATAGCCCCTATGTTACAAATTACACCATGTTTTTCCTACCAAGTAGGCCAAACTATTTAGTGAACAGGTTCATGTCAAAGTCTTCACTAGTGAGCCAAACAAGAGGAATTCACTAATCGAATCAACTATATTGTTTTCTTTATGCCATAAACTCCAACGTTAATTGCCAATAATTCATCGTAGGTTTTCTATCCACTTTGTTCAAAGTTGAAACGTTAAGGACTTTGATTTAGGCAAATCATGTTTCATATTTTGCTTGTTCTTCTCACGCATCACTGTACTTCCTCGACTTAACTTGGGTTTTCCTGTATTGTTTGTTTGTTTATTTTTGTTTTCCACTTTTCTATCCACTGTGGCTCATGTCTGAAGCTTATGAAACCAAGGGACAGGAGTTCCGAATCTTACGTAAGGCATGAGTGTTGTAACTTTCCTTTATCCTAATCTATCGGTGTCATCTCTCATCATCAAAAACTGCATTTTCTCCCCAAACTATGTTGACAATTTGCATGGTAAATGTCCTACCTAGCTTAGTTTTCTTTTTCTTGCCCACAGCCTATGCATGTCACCATGTGTTTTCAAGATAGACAGTAGATGGACTCCTGTACCTTCTGAATTCTGATCCATGTCATTTGGCATTTTGTCCCGTTCTGCATTGATATATGTAGGGCCTACTGTATTTCTTCTTTTCTTCTTTTCATATGCCCACAATTGACATTATTCATGTCATGTGTTTTCTAGTCAGCCAGTAGAGATAGGACTCCTGTTCAAGAATATAAGAATATGTTTCCTGTCTTGTTCTCCGGTCCACATCTCACATCCCACGTACATATACATATTATACTAGGCTATATTTGATTTTTGTTGATGCTGTGTTTGTGTCGTACCTATTTAATAAAACATTCTGCTGTTGGTCTCTCACTGTGTTGCATTGTAGGGGCCATCTTCACCGTAAACGGCACTGGTATTTCCATAGGCTATAGGCGCAAACAGTCAAGTGTCCTTTGGTTCTTCTTAATGTAGGCTAGGTACTTTCTTTTCAACTTGAGCACTCTTGTTATAAATCTGCGACGAGCTTAAATTAGAAATGTGTTTTTTGGTTGGTGTATTGAAGCTGAATACATTTACGGTAATGCTTTGCTTTCCCACTGTGGAAAAACGAAACAGTTTTGTTGGAAAGGACCTATGTCTCCAACTCCAATTAAATGTTTTAAATTGAGCTTTTTACTGAGTTATTTGTGTTGTTTTCTGAAGTTACGATGGTGTTTAAGAGTGAATTAAAGCTTTGCTTTTGGTGTTTATTCTTTCGTATTTCGTTTTTCTTCTTATTTTAATTCTGTTTAGCTTATAAAGTTATCACAACATGCATCTCACACTGTACTTGCACTGCGCACTCACTATTAAACAGTGTGTTCTTTTCACAAAATGCTTTTTGCTCACTGATAACTGTCAATATATTTTTATTCTGTGATTCTTGCTTTTGACGTGTATCAAATAGGTGGCTTACATCTGCTTTCATTGTCTAATTAAATTCAGCGTGGGTTGATGGGTTTTGTCATATGTCGACGTTTTCTCGAGGTTTTAGCGTCCCTGTCAATAGGAGTAAGTGAAAGAGAGTAACGTTTTCCATGGTTTTATCACCGTCAGGATGAGCTTGAGGATTTACGTCACGGTTACAACCGAGAGAAGTGTAAACTGACGACGGATCTAGCGCAGAGCGAGGAAGACGCTCGGCACCTGAGAGACCGAGTGGCGGTGCTAGAACAACGCGATCAGATCACGCCAGAGACGGAGACAGACGAGAAGGTGAAGATGCTGGTGAAGGAGCGAACGCTGCTGGAGCAGAGGCTGGAGGAAGTCCACCTCCACCTCTCGGACATCAAGACGTCGTGGAGCGAGAAGATATCCGCCCTGGAGACCCAGGTGGGGCGGCTAAGTCGCCAGGCAGGGGAGGAAGGAACCGAACGCAGGCGGACCGAAACCGAACTGACCTCGATGGTCGAGCGGATTCGCGCGCTGCAAGAGTTGCTCGTCGAGGCAAACGTTTCGGTGAAGAGCTCGGCCGACGCGGCTAAACGGTTGACCGAAGAGAGGGACACTTTACTCGGGGAGCTCGCTAAACTACGCGAGTCCCACAACAGGGAAGTGGAAGGTCTGCTCAAGCAAATAGTGAGTTGATTCTACGAGGTTGGGGCTGGATTGGTCTAACTCTTTTAATCACTGCTTGTTAGTGCCGTGTCTGTAACGTGCCACGTTAAATATCATGGCCCAGATGAGTGGTTCTCGACCTTGACTGACCTGGAAACGTCTTTGTGTGCCTCGTCATGTGAGCTTCATTTTTGGTCATCCTTCTGGTTTTGTTTTTGTCTTGGTTGTCTTTCAGCCATATTTTGTTTTCTTTTACCAAATACATATATTCCTTTTTGTAGATAGGTAGGGCCTACCTAGTCTACTTCTATTAAATTGTAAGATTTGACATGCTCTTGATTTAAAAAAAAAAAAAAAAAAATATCACTTCCAATTTTTGTTTTTTTTGCATTTGAATAGTGAATTGAATACACAGAAGTGTAGGTTTGAAACGTGAAAAACTCAGTACCAAAGATAATTTGTTTTGTTTCTTAATCAAACCGGTAGTTATATATTACATCTTGGATGAAGGGTAGTAATTTTTATTTTTCTGTACTGGTACTGGTAATATTGAACATGAATGTTGTTCTGCATAGCTCTTGGTCGCATTTTTCGATTTAGATGTACTTTTAGCTTTTATCGTCTAGTGGTTAGGGTGGTATTAGGGATTCGCAATCCTCATTGCTGGACACAACACAATCCTTGGGCAGGGCTACATTTTATAATTTGTTTATTTTACACCTTGTTATCACCTCCTCCTACAATGGTGTTCCTTGATAATATTTATATCTTGAAAGGATTTATTTTGTTAAGGATTTTACTTTTGTCCTAGTAGTAATTTTGGTTCTTGGTCCAACGGGATTTTAATGGACACTTAAAATCCCAATGTTTGAGCCCAATAACCCATTTGTGAAGAACCACAGTCTAGGTGTATTGATATATATCTACGTAGTGGGTTACATGATCTCGGCAAGCTTTAACATCCTCATACTTCATACTAATTGTAATTTTAACTGTGCAATGCATGTACTTCAGTCAAACTGTCAACACAACAGCAAATAAAAGGTTTGTTCTTCTTGCATGGATCATCACCTTTTAAAGGTACTTATTTCAGTCAAAAATCATTACATCAAACGTCAAGGCCTATGACAAAATATAAATTATAATAAACTAATTTTCTGGTTCTTTAAGCTGCTTTTTTGATAGAACGTGATCATTAAATCAAAACGATATATTACAATACAACAAAGTCATATTACAGTCCCTTCAAGTTTGTTGTAATGACTTTCAACTGTGTAGATTAGTAACATGTTTTGAACAAGTTAAAATGGGATATCTGCATCTTTGTTCATCATTTCATCAGCGAGATATTTTTGCTACTGTGAGTAAAGTTGTTTTTTCGATTTTTGTGTTGCTTTCAAAAAAATATGTGATGAAGTAAAGTAGATTTAGTGAGTACTTCACCTTTCTTCTTTCAAGCAACACACCTGTTTGAGCCCAAACTGTTGTCTCCTCTGTATTCATAAGTTAGTTTCGAAAATCTTTTATTATAATATTAACACTTACCTAATCTTAAACAACCTGAGATTGAATCGTCAGGTTTCGAGAACGGAGACCACATCTAGTCTGGAAACCTTTCAGCGCTGTCTACAATTCTTCATCCGAACGCATCTTGCATAGTCTTTCACTAGAGTGGCTTGTAGTTCTGCAGTCAGCTGCTGCGTCTGAACGTTTGGATATACACTACGTTCAGATTTAAGTACACTCCTTTCAGATAAATAAGTAAGATGTTGGTCACTTTTCTTTTTTTTCTATAATATACCATAATTATTAATCTATAGCCTACTGTTATCCTACAAACGTTTGGGGGCTTTTGTGATTATTGTTTAATGAAGAATGTTTGCTCATTCAATTGTTTTTGGCAAGTACAATGTAAAGCATGTTAGTACACATTGAACAACTAGAACCGCACATAGGCCTATTATGATGATGTAATTGCAAACCTAGGCCTATACGAATACGAGAGTTTCAGGAAGGCTTTGGGCGGCGCATATCTACCTAACTTTGGGCACTGGTGAGCAAAGAATGCAAATTAACATGGCTACAATAGGTGGATAGAGAATAAATTCCGTATTTTCCATCGTCTACATTGATATAAAAATGTGTACGATGCAAAATCTCAATATATTTGACAACTCAGGTTCTTCTAGTAACATTAAAATACTTTTTGTTAGCCACGAAACGGCAGGTCTACTTCTAAAGCGTCAAAAATGGCCAGCTGGCATTGGCACAGGGCCCTTTTTAGACCTGCTTTTTCAGGGTCCCAGCTTTTAATTGTTTTTGAAAAAACAGAGCTTCAATTTCAATTGTTTCCTTGATAAAACGTTAATAACAGATATTAGAATTATTGTTGTCCTCCTTTGTAAATCAGTTTTTATAACTGAATAGGATAGACGTTAAATAAATAGTAAATAAATAAATAAATAAACGCATATTCGATTGGTTTGAACTGCCAAAGAAATCTTCAATAAAATTCACCCTTTTAGCATGTGTTAAGATGGCGCCAACATAATTTTTGCCCACCAGTCAGCCATGACGTGGTCGTCATCTGAAACTCTTGTATTGATTGATTTTGTAGGTTACTACTTTAAACCTGTGTATTGTGTATTGGTTGACAGTATTGTACCAGTAGCATGAATATTGAATAATTATTCCCTACATACTGCTTTAGTTTCCAATCATTAGAGAAGAGAATGTAAATAGCCTAGTTTGTTAGAGACTAGGATTATTTAGATTTATCCTATATTTTCTCAAGAAACAGCTTTAATTTTGGTTCTGCATTTTTGTATTGTGTATTCAGTGCTTTAGAAATTATAGCTAGCCTGTTAATTTTTTAAAATCATTTTTGATAATTTACCCATAATATTGAGTAAAACAAAATGTAATATATCTGAAATAAATAAAACATAGGTGAAGTCTATTATGAATATTTTATTTGCATAATACTAAACTACTATAAAACTCATCATTTGCTACATAAGCAATAGAGTATATTTCAATGTTTTTATCAATGTATCTTAGGGTAAAGGGCGTTACGAGGGTTGAGTTTGGGTGGAGAGTCGGAAAGCCACGAAGCCACTGTTGAATCACTTAGCCTACTGTGAGAGCTAATCATCACCTACTGCCTACCCACCTCTAGGCTGGTTCACCTTGCCCCTCCCTCCCCCCAACTTCTAACATTCGTCACCACCTTCGTGTCACCTTAACTTTCTTCTGCCTATTCTCACTGCATCATTACTTCTCCATCCAAGCTTCCTCTTCCACATCATCCATCATCACTCTAAGTCTTAACTACTTTCTTTCACACTCTATCGCCAAGCTAGACGTGCTCTTAAGATGCACAAGGCACAAGCTATACAACGCAGTTGTATTTTTAACGCCTTGAGTATAATCATTTAGTCTTGCACCACTATTAGTGAAATGCATGGTAGTGCATGGAGCAATATTAACAATTCTTACGTACTTCTCATTGCATGTTTGCACGCTTCTTCATGAGTGGCAACATTACATTGAGCACATACGTATCTTCAGGTTTCGGCAGCATTCTTCGAGGTTTGTATCTTGTGGACTGTGTATGCTGCATGTCAATGGCCACCAAGATTTACTTAAATACTAATACTAATTGATTTAATAAATGTTCCTTTATCCTGGTACTTTTTCCTTTGTTTTTATTAAACTTGCAATTAAATAATTGTAAAAATTATGTATGCACAACAATGAAATACAAATAATCGATAATGAAATAGGTGATTGATTGCATTATTGATCGATAATGTGTATAAAATTTACGGCAACTTTTCAACAGGTAGGCAATATAAAAAACTGATGCAAAGTTTCAAATTATTATCAGTCTCCGATATAATATTGGTGGTGTGGTACTGATTTATGATGTTAATTGTTTTGTAAATTTTGTATACAAAAATGCAATTCGATAATATTTTCAATATCGATTGTCTTGTGCATCCCCACTAAATATGTAGTTTTTTTTGTTGACCTCTATTGACAATATTTTCATTCATACACAACAAAATGACTTTCCAAGGTGTATTTATTTGCTGGACCCGATAGAAGAACCGGACTCTGGTATAGATTATACAGTATTGATCGCCTTGTTAATTATAGAATACTATGGTGTATTCCATGTAGGAACTCTCAACTCTCAGCTAGGTTGTCCATTTCCACCCCGCACTCTTGCTGAGACCCCCCCCCCACTCTGCAGCCAGGCAAACTATGAGCGCTGGCTGGAGGATTACACCTGGAATGTAGTCCCGTATTGTTCTGATAATTGTGCAGAGTGCACAAAGCCAGCACGGCGATTCTCCTTGGTCCGCGTTGCGAGGTTGCGAGTTTGTGATTCACTATCCAATTTTATCGTCAGCTGACGTTAAATGTGACGTCACATTTAACTTTATCCAAATCCCTGCCTTTAGCCCTGGCCCCTGCATTAAAATAGATGGAGGATATTTTGTCAATTTTCATCTCCACTTCAAATTTTTGAAGCATTGAATAATCGTTTTTTGTAGTGATAGCTATCTAAATAATCAATTTTGGGGTTAATATGTATATAATTTAGTTAGTGTAATAAAGTAACCTCTATACTGCATAATTTATTAAATAATATACAAATATAGTAATAACAACCTCAATTCCGTCAAGACAGTCGATTAATATTTGAGTCGATATTATATTGACTTTATCGACTTTATTGACTCTTGTCAATTATTCCTCTTCATTCCAGTGTTTTCATTGGCCGAGTGATCGCGATCACACAGCCTTCTCGAGAACATTGCCAAACTAATATAAAACATGCGCCAGTCTGCTACACCGGACGAGACGATTAACGCACCTTACAGTTTTATTTTAGGGATCACGCGTTAACTTAACGTGCGATAAGTTTTAACATGGTGGCATTAAATTTAATGTTAACGCGGATTATAGAGAATCGCTGTGCAGATGGCGAGGTACGCCGTCGGTTTAGTGCGGGAACGACATGGAGTGGAGTAATAACACGCTGATGGAATGGATACAACAAAGTTTTTATTGAATTAAAGAAACCAAATTTATGTTACCGGGAGATTACACTTCATGGTTCTTCAAACAGGCACATCACATCTGACTTCAGTAACTGGGTTGTCTCCACTAAGTAAATAATGTTACATATTATACATATCATCAAATTTGCCTTATTTTCCTCTCTAGGCCAGTGCTTCCAAAACTTTTTACAATTACAATTCCCATTTTTTATAATGCCAAACTTTTGCGGCCTACCTAGCTATAATTACATTCAGTTGGAGGTTGAGGGCTGATTTCAAAATAACTACTCTTTTCCTAATTGCAGTATTTAGCACAATTTCATGATGAGAAGTGTGCGAAGATCGCGCTTATTTGGGTGCTGTTGACAGCGGCATTGACGTCCACGTTGATGAGTTTGAAATACAGGCAAAACTGGGCTGAGTTTTGTAATTACAATTTAGAATGCATATTATTATTTTACAATGATTTTGCCCCCTTTTTTTGACTCCTGACAATACAGCAAGGGGCACACAAAAATTGTAAGGACAGTTGACACTGAAGATTTTCAGGCGCAAGGAGCTCAACAATTGCAGCTTGTTTGGGCATTTGGTTTTTGTTCCTACCATAGTCAAAAATCAGCTTCAACACTGTTACAAACATGTGAAAGAAAGCAGCACCTTCAAAACTAGGCCTACAGTAGAAATCGTTCGATACGTTTTTTAAACAGGCAGCCAGGAACGTATTTATTATGTGCCTTATTGTTTTCATTTTTTTCATTTTTTACTTGTTTAAAATAATAACAACATTTTTGAGGTTTCAAAACTTGTGGTGACCCACCAAAAACTGTCTTGCGACCCACAGTTTGGAAAACGCTGCTCTATGGAGCTATCCGAATAGTGCCAAAACGCGTTCATTCCCTGGTCTTATTCTCGTTTTTACGTCACCGTTAGGCGTCATGATATCCATGACGTAGCTAGTAGCATCCGAATAGTCGAGCGCACGATCGAGACTCGCCGAAATCTGGGAATGAGAACAAGAATCGGAAAAGGACACCTGATCTTGTTCTTAGTACTAGAACATGGCGGCTGTTTACGATACGTCCGATAAATTACATAAATAAATTAAAAATAAAATGCATGAAGCAATCTAGTAACAAGACCAGGAATCAGACCAAGAATAAGAACAAGACCAATAATGAGACAAGAACGGCAAAGAACACTATTCGGTTAGGTCCTATGTCTATAGTATAGGTAAAGATACTTTGGCTCAAATGGATCTAGATACAGGTAAATATACCTTATCCAAATGTATCTTGGTAAAGATACAAGATACTTAGTGTACCTGGTAGATACATAGGTACTTTTAAAAATAAATACCGAAAACTTAATACGTGTACGTATAATTCTTATTTGAATATTATTATGATAAGATGACAATGGATACGAGGGCATCTTGAAGACTTGGAGGGAAAACTAGCAAATTTAAAAATTATTACAATTTAACAATACGAATACTGTCATATTTCCTTGTGACTGTATATTGTATACCTAGACTTTCACGAGTTTAAATGTTTTCCATATTAATTTTTATAGTTTCCATCGTCACAGAGGACATTTTGTGCCCAAAATGGAAGAATATATTATTGTGTTCCTATTCTTTAGACTTACAAAATTTTGAGTTACAAGTTCAATATAATTGGTTTCAATCATATTCTCCTAAATTTGGAGAATCATTGTTGATTTTATTTGATTCAATGCTATCTACTAGGACAGAGGATTGCAAAACGACACATCACTAAAGAAGTATTGAAGATTTATTAATTTAGAAGAATTTATTTAGAATTGTACCCCATCTGGGTAGGGTGTAGAATTTGGCCCAGAGATCGTAAAGTCGGAAAAAAGAGGAAAAGTCCATCTCAAAATATCATCTAGTATGTAGGGAGGTATTTTACTTCCCGAAACTAGAGGCGAGTTATGGCTGGCGACGTAAAAAACCACCCCCTTTCACTCCCCCTGCCCGTGGCTGGTTCTGGCTGCATGGGATTTTTCTCGATCCCCATATTCTCTAAGCTGCAGGTGGAGCATTACGATAATATGATGATACAACGGGTGTGACCAAATAAACCAAAATCTCGAATTTTAACAATGTACAAATTAAAAAATTTAAGTATAATTTGACAGAAAGTATCTTGTACCTTTGTATCTGAATTTGTTTAAGATACACAATAAAAGGATCTAGGTACAGATACAGGTACATTTTTTATTTGTATCTAGGTATAGGTAAAGGTAAAAACATTGTATCTAAATACAAGTATCTAGGTTTTCCCCAACACTGGACATGACTGTGTTGATTGCATGTTAAATCACATTACCTTTGTGTTGTTAAGGCTCTTGGATTGAAATCATTGTTTTGTTTAATTTGTCACGACAATTTCTTTCATTACTACCAAGTTGTCTGCCAGTATATGTTACAAGTCTAGTTCACACTTCAAGTATAGGAGCGCTAAGGTTTGTTCGTTGCTTTTACAGGACGACGTTACTGACAAACTTCGAAACCTCACGGTTATGCTCGTCGACGCCGAAAAGCAAGCGGAGACATCGAAAACCGAATGCGTTCAACTTTCTTCTGAATTGGAAGGTGAGATCTAGTTTGACTATAGCATGGAATATATAATATTTATATAAAAAAAATGTTATATAAATTATTGCTTATTGATAAATCAATATTTTGATCTACAGTGCTTTCGAAGGTACAAGCGGCAAATTCTTTGAAACAGGACTGACTTCACACATGTTCATGTCATTGTGCGAATATTGTGGAAATAAAAATAGACATAGGGTACTGTGACACCTCTTTGAATTAGTTTTGTTGATCAGTAAATAAAAAATATGTTTTGTAGATTAACAATTTGGTGAAAAACTAAAAAAGTTTTGTGTGGCTCGCCAACAATTATTGTTGATGTTGCAGAGTAAGATTCTGTGTACTTATGTGACAATTGTGCTAAGTTTTATATGAATCATACAATCATGTTTCACCTTCCTGCCTATAAGAAGCAGTACCAAATGCATGCAGATTCCTATCAAGGAAATATTCACTAAGGCTATGTTTGTACCGTTTAAATACATAAATTATGTATCCTGCAGTTCATTTTTTAAAATCCGTCCCTTTCCAAACTAGTGCTGGGTTGGGGTGAGCGTTAGCTCCATTTACTCGGTCTATTTTGTCTCTTTGCTGCCGTTTAGCTAGACCTGATACAACTTCTTCAACCTCCTCTTCATCTGAACTCTTACATATCCTACTGGTTTTTTACCAAGTCTCTCCAGTCCATTTCTTCCGATCTTCCTGCCATCTTATCAATTCTACCTCCACCCAACACGCATCCTCTCCTCTATGCTTTTTTATTTAAATAAAAAATATTTCACGAATGTTTCTTCGTTGCGTGCATAGATGCGCGGAACCGGAGAAGCTCGCTGGACGCCCAGGTGTCTCGGCTTCAAGGTCACCTGGACCAGGAACGAGTCCGAGTGGCGGAACTCGGCCTCGCGCTGGAGAGAGAACGAGGCAAGAACGACGCGACGCTACTTCGCAACGCCCAGCTCAATCAGGACGTAGAGCTTACGAAGCAGGAGCTGCGGTCGCAAGAGACAGAGGCGACGGAGCTTCACGCAAGGTCAGTTGACGAAGGCTCTGTCTTTGTCAAGTTTCCATCAATAATGTATTTTCATGAGGTTACTGTCGAATTACTGTCGACGTTTCAAAGACCATGTTGTCTTCTTCATCAGGATTTGAAATCTGATATGTGAAGTTTATGAATTGACCATTCTTTCTTGTTCTTGTTTTTTCCCATTGATACTATTAAACATTTGGTTGGTTGTTCTTAAGTTTCCTAAATTCACTGCCATTTTGAACACTTAGGCCTACTTAAGGAACTAAATAACAATAACTTTTAATTACTGTAAATTTATAGGTCTTCAAGTTTAGGCTGTAGGTAGGTATATTTCAATATTTCAAGATAAATAGGCTGGAATTTTAATTTGTAACAATTTTTTTTTAAATTTCTGTGGCCATTCCAATGGTGGCATATTATTGCATAACCACTATACTTCCAATCTCTTACATTGCATCAACACGTTTCTTTCAGATTGACAACCCTGGAGACGGTAGTACTCAATAAGGACAAGGAACTGCATTCAATGAAGACAGAACACACTGAGCTTCTCAATAGGATTCAGGGTTTGGAGGTTGTGAAAGCAAACGAACGCGCTTCCACTGCCGTAGAACATGAACTGAGAAGAAACATCACAGATTTGGAAGAGCAACTTTCGGAGAAAACTAAGGTAGGATATCGTTTCTCAACAAAATGTTTCCCGTCTCTACCGGTTTTTCTTTTTTTTTTCTTCTTTACAATATTGCAAAAGTGCTATTTAAACAATGAGAAATAATCTGGCTCGCATTGTTTCTGGATTGATATCCAGTCTCCATCCGTAATAATATCTCAATGCATAGTTTATCTTCGTTTTGTGAGTATTCTTTGGAAGTGACAGACTACCAACTCGCTCCCGTGATTGCTGGCAACAAGTTTGGTGAACTGGGCACATGCGTGCAAGCGGTAGGTAGCTTCTGTTCCCTGCCTCCTACGACACTAGACACAAACTGCGCTGTCTTTCTCAATTGTTTCGGGCTATGGAAGTATCAAGTGTCAACTTATGTAAACACTACTGACAAACTGGTCAAAAACTTATAATTAAGACTTAAAAGAGTAGTCCTACTAATTCTTTGGTGTATTATCGTTTTGATTTAGTCTTGATAAGCCTACTATATTTTTTATTATTATTTAACGTCTATCTTATTTAGTTAAAATACTGATTTACAAAGGACAACTAAATAGCAAACAATAGTCCTCTAGCCAGAGAACATTTTTATTAGCCCCCAATCAAATAGGTAAATATGTTGATGTAAAACGTTACGGTAATCTGTAAATGTTTTAAGTCACAATATTTGCCAGGTTCGACGTATGAGTGTGGGGGATTAGGGAGTGACCAGAAATGATTTTTCACCTTATTAACATTAAGATTAGCCTAAATCAAGAGATTTTTTTTTTGTGTACATACTTAGAACGATTTTCCGTACTAGGTAGCGCACAATATGCTTACTGGAAACTCTTTAGGTTTTTTGCACGAAATATTTAGATTTTTTAAAACAACAATTGTGAATTCTGGAAAATGTACTCGCCCGTCGTCTAATGAAATGAGATTTTTACTAGCCCGATCAAAGTTTCATTAGCCTCGGTTGAGCAAGATTACACAAGGCCTATTCTATTAGTTACTAAGTATTATAATATTAATTATTATCATAATTATTATTATCATCATCTCTTCCCAGGCGATCAAAGTGTTGCAACAACACATGGGCGACCTGAAGAAAACGCTGCAACGCGAACTGAGACAGAGCGGCGAGGAGTCTGAGAGCAGCGCTGCTATTCTCACACCGTCGTCCAACAGACACATCGTCGCGCCGTCCACCGGACACAACAGCTCGGACGAGGCCGACGTCAACTTCAAGTACCTCAAGCACGTCATCATCAAGTTCCTTACGAGCAGGGAATATGAAGTATGTATATAGCCAGACCTGGGAACAAAAAGGATAGGCGTAGAAGGGATTTTGAAAGTAAATACCATATTGTACCGAATGTAGGCCGACCTTTTTTTCATTATTTTAGGTCTCAAAATCCCTCCTCGGTCTATATGTGAGCATCAGCATTTTTACTCGCCAATTTCAAACACCAAGTTCCCGTAAAACGGCAAGCGCCGTATGACAAGGAAATACATATAATTCACTGCTTCTGTCTGGTGCTGCGCCAACAATACGGCATGTACGGAGGACGCAACGCTATCTCCAGACCTACTCCAGGCCTACTGACGAGTGAAGTGTGATGCAGAACAGATGACTGGGCGATAAGAACCGGTCTGCGTACAGATAGCGCTACGTCATCACGGGCTCCGCGTAAATAGGCCGGGGGAAAAACGCCGTCGGCCCAAGTTCCGCGGATAAACCGCAGGAATAACGGCGTGTAAAATTAAAATATTTTGTTAAATGTTCCTTTATTTAAATTTTGATGACCAAAGTTAAAGGGTCGGCCTATATTTGGCACAATATGGTACACACAAGATGCAGTAACAGGACTTTCATTATTTAACTACCTATTAGCTATTAAGGTCTATGCTGGCCTGGTTTTAAATTATTGGCATTTAATAATTCTCTATAATTTATTGAATGTGAGTGATTAAACTAGGAACATGAATAAACATGTTTCAGTGGGGGGAAAGGTAAAGAACAAACATTAGGAAGGTCACACAGACACAAATAGGCTATATGAAAACTGAAAAGATGAGTTGCTGTTGCTGATACGTTCGACCAACTTGCGGTCTTCTATATCACTCAGCGTGAGTAGAGCCAGGCCTACTAAAATTACGAAAGCTAGAATGGTAGGCCTATGTACAAGGGCGCTGTCGAAAGTAGGAGTTGGCAATGTTAAAAAACCTTAACAAACTAAAAATTGTTTCACTGCAAACAGATTAGGCCAAATTTGAATTATTCTTACTTATCTTATAATCATAAACTGAAGTACATTTTTAGAATTTATTTTGATACAAATTTATTTAACAAGTGTTCATTCAAGTTTCACAATCAAACATATTTATTTAATAAGATAGGGCAGGGCTGCCACTGATTTTCTTTTAAATCGTGTAAGAGGGCGTGAAATCTATCCACAAATATCCGTGAAAAGTATAATAATGTAAATTTCTTTGGCGCAAGACTAAAATTGCAATGTTTCAATGTTTTGTCATCATAACCTACAAAATAGCCTTACACATTGCAGACTTGAATATATAATTAAAATATTTAATGTAGTTAATGTTATGAATGTAACATACCGGTATGTTTGCACAACAACATATTTATTTATGTTCTTAGTAGGGAACTAGGCCTACTATTTAGAAGTTTTCTTAAAATCTTTTTTCCAACGCCAGTTACTTGCTGATCCTTATACATATTGATCTCCGCAAGCGGCAAAGGGTGACAATCGGTTTCTATCGGGGCATACATTGTCGATCTGCTTAACCCCATTTGCCAACAACACGTGGTGTTCCCAAGTGGTGACCCATCGAAGTCCTCACCACGCCCAGTGTTGCTTAACGTGATCAATCGGGAACCGATGTAATAAACGTGGCAAGGCCGTTGTCATTGAACTATTTAGAAGTAGCCCATAATAATGTTTCTTTGGCTGTAATGGAGGAACCCATCTGTCAACATGGCCACCATGTAAGAGAATGCTCCCTCGTTCCAGGCGCAGCATCTCACAAGAGCGGTGTCGACCCTCCTTAGATTCTCACCGGAAGAAGAGAGACTCCTGAGAGAAACCCTAGACTGGAAGATGTCCTGGTTCGGCACCCGACCCAGACTCGGCTTTGGACAGACCTCGAAGACCATACCACCCAGCTGATGATTGCACAAGCGTTTGTCGTAACGTACCACAAACAATTAATTGAGAATGTTATCGTTAGCGGACCGAGTTTCGTGCCGTTATTTATACATACACCAGTAATATTAGATAGGAAGAAATTAAACTTAATTATGTTATTGTTTGTACTGTATTTAATATATTCTCATAGGCCTATAATAACATACATTTAATGCTTTTAATTAATTACTTTTGTGCAATACACATCACATGCAGTGCAGGTTTTTGAAAATTGAACGTGTGCGTCGAATACGTGCTTGTATGATAAAACTTCCATTTATAAAATTTACAATTTGAAGCAGGCTAGCTCCGTTGGAAATGTCCTGTAATGGTCCAATTAGCTAATTCTGCTTGTTGCCAAACCCTTGCCACAACGTTGTCATAATATTGCATCTAGATGCGTGTAGATAATGTTAGTGGGTATTAGACTGGGTTGATCATAGAGATAGAGTTTTTATTAATAAAATAACTGAAGCAAAATCAAACTGTACAAAAATTACTCCACAGGGCTGGACAGAAGGTAGTGGTGCTTGCAGTTATCTGAACTGCAGATTATGTAGAATTTGGACATTTTTTTCTGTGTTATTGTACTGCTCAGTGAAGTTAATTATATTTGCATATAAATCACTGTGATGGGAATATGCATTTCCAAAATCAACACGTGCTGAAAATAATGCAAGTAGTTTCTAAAATGTAGATTCAGAAAATGAGCATCGATTAGTTAGTACTGTATGTTAAGTTGGTATGTTGGCAAACAATCTCAACCTATCTAGGACTTTGGCAGCATTCAATTTGATTTTGTAGTGCAAGCTTTATTTAATTCTAAGAATTTTATGCGCATTTTTTACGGATGGACAAGAACATTACTTTGGGAAATTGATATTGTATTGAATTAATTGAAATATCGGAAACAAAAGTTATTTGGTCTTTCATTTATAAGCATAGAGAATTAACAAACACATTTTAAAGTGGATTGGCTGTAACCCCTCCATCCTTAAAGAAAAAATGGGATTGGAGTTCCATACAAATTGCAAAATTTTTTTTTTCTTTGAAAAATAAATTTTGTTTTTACTTTTATCTAATATCACAATATTCAGAGGAAAGTATTTGCGGTGACAATAAAAGTGATTTTTAATTTTTGTTGTACCCAAAACCAGCGAATCTGTTTTTGTTTTGTTTGTTAAATTTGGATTACGAGCGCATCAATCAGTTAGCTCACGATGAAGTTGTCAAGGAGAGGGAGGTGCTTCTTCGATGACGACTGCCAGAACTTGCCTCTAAATTTCGGGGAGTAATATACTCCTCTACTTACTAGATGATGTTGTTTTTCTCAAAAGTGATGAAATTATTGGTGGTGAAATTATTCCTAATTTTATATTTAGCAGTGTTTTGTATTTACCGTAAATTCTTACATCTAGCTAGTCGATATTCAAACCAAATATCAATTCAAAATTAATTCAGCAATATCAATGTTTTTGTCAATCCCTTATGTTTTTGTAACATACTGTAGCTATTGATTGAATTATTAGGAGGTGCAGCTTTAACATATCTAAACCACAAAACACCATTGTAAAGATTAAGTAGCGAGCTAAAAATATTTATTGACAACTAGTACAAGTTATTTATTTGATACAAATTTAGTACGGTGCAATGTATGTTTAGGTGCGTGGCTGTATGAAGAAATGTGAATCCTCAACCATGCAAAATTAACTATATTATAAGGGTCAATGCCATGTGATCTATTGTTAGTGGGATTTACTTGATTGCAAGCAGATGCCGAATGCAAGCCAACCCCTGATTAAAATTTCATCTAACAAAAAAGTGTAACATGCAAATTCCCATAAATTTGTCATCGATTTTAAGCCGAGGTGCCTTTTTGAGCTGCAAAAATGTGCCAAAAAAGGTAGACTTGCTATCAGGCAGGTATACTATATACAGTACATATGGTATATATGAAGGCAAGAACTTTAATATTGGCTACCACTGAACCACGGCTTGTAGAGTTATGTTAATTTTTTTTGCTTAGGAATCAATTCTTAAGTTACAATGATCGATTCCAATTTTCCCAATTTTTTGGAATCAATGTCATCCCTAGTCCAAGTTGTAGTGTATTTGGGTCTTTAGTTAGGACGGGTCACAGTTTGGTTGTCGCTCAGTTGTACTTGGCCTATTGGGTTTAGTACAATCGGCGTCGGAAGTAAATCAAGGGTAACCTTTATACCGACACCACCGACACTCACTCGGCAAATCTAGGATTAGGCACCTTTAAAAGTCACACTAAGCTAGCACTAAATAGTAAATTCACAAATCTATCCCCAGCAAGCCCCAGCGAATTGTCAAAGTGTGGATGTCTTGTCCTATTTATGTCACTAGAAAAACTGGCTTTCTTTGATTTCTACACAAATATAAGCCTGCGCTAAGATTATGTAGTGTTTGGTAAATCCATTTATTATAGGTATGTAAAAGCCTTGTGTTAGTATTAACTTCACCCTGGGCTCAGTATTTAAAAGTCCCAATAGGTCAAATGCTACGTAAAATAGGGCCGCCATGTTTTCCCACGGCCTGTTAGAATAATGTCAGCGAGTGATAGCGCTTTGAATATAGCAATGCCAGAACGAACCAAATATACACGAGCGAGGTCGATATCGGTAGATATCTTCCAGACCCCTTGATTAACTTATGATCACTGGTGTACATACCATCTTCTTAAATGTCCTGCTCAAGAAAGGGTTAATGACAGTTATTCACAATGCATGTAGGAAATAATCGTAGCCTTGATTCAGGTAGTTTTCAGAGGTCTCGGCCCTCCGGTTTTATACACCTTGGGATCACTTCTCACCACATTAACGCGCTTTCAACGGATTCGATCATCCTTATTAAAACGTAATGTAATTAACTAAAAAGAAAACGCATTTCAATCAGAGGTCATGTTCGCTTTTTCAAGAGACGAGATAAACGCACAGACGGACGGACAGTATGCCTAATGTGACTGATATAGGGAACTTTCTCCCTAAATGAGTAGTTACTAAGTTAGCTATAGATGCTGTTCCGCTATTGCGAGGTTCAATCCCCAATTGGGACGGACACACACTTTATAGTTCACGGCACATAATAATAACATGTACGTATTATTTCAAATTCAAGAACAGAAAAAGAGAAACTTATCTTCATCACAAAGTGTAGGCCTACACTGAAATTTTACAACAAATAACAATTCAAGTAGTAGGAATAGGGGTAAAATCTCTTTTGAAATATTTAATTCTAGAACACATTTAATCTGTTTTTTAACAAGCCTTGAAGATGGGATTTTAGATTATGTCACATAACATCTTCAAATTTATGTGAGATTTAGGTATGCATGCGTGTTGTTTATTTTACTCCGTCCCTTTGCTAAGAAATGCATAAAACTGCTGCATTTTTATAGTCACTACCGTGATAGTACTGCTGTATAATATATTAAGTTTATAGACGTAGCTGACCTAGCATATTACGTAGTTTTGGTTACTACTACATTATTAAAGTATTTTATCCTTTTTTAAATACAGTACATAAGTACATAGGCTATGTGTATTGGTTTTGGTTGGTAGGCATTGGTGCTTGCCTATACAGTAGGCATGTTTAGTAGTAGGCATGGACTCAAAATAATATGAACATAGATAGCTGATCAATAATCAGTAATCAATATCACATTTTGTAAATGCTTGATTACTGGTAGAATAATCTTGGTCAATCGGGCTATACAAATGTGTTCAGAAACTAAACTGCCACTAAATAAAGTCAAGTCAATTCCTCCACATTGCTTTTAGGTTCACAGTATTAAGGTGCAAAATTATTTGTTAGTATCATTCAATTTTTAATGTTTTAAGTTAGAACATATACTTCCCTTTGAATGTTAGGTAATATAAATGTATACTTAAGCTTATTTATGTAATGATATAGCCTTATTACTAGTAGTTATTAATGAATACAAAATATAGAGTGGCCTCTTGGCTTGGGTTAGTGAATGCGTGGGATAGGAGAAAGAAGTCAAACAGCTTACCTGAAAATTGGAGGTGGCTGCTAGAGTTGAGAAGACATGAATATAATTTGTATATACAAACAAACACAATTGTCGAAACGTTCCGGCCCGCGTGGCCTTGCTCACTCGACATTACATACTATAGTGGCCTCGGCCAAAGAATGGTGGTATGGCGTAGGCAATCAGCAATCGGTATTTTAAATTGTGGCCCGCTGATAGGTCAAGATTCGCCCGCCTGTTGTTATTTTATTTATTTATTTATTGGTAGTCAGTTTTTATGGTATACATATATAAGCTATTAGCTAATAATATACATGTCCACATAAACCCTATTTATAGTAAGCTCTAAAAATTAACATAAACTAACTAATATTTACTAATTATTGTTTCCTATAAACTAGGCCTACCTATGCTAAATGGGCTTATTTACTAATTTACTCAACATCTAAACCTAACCTAGATAGTCTGTAGCTGTTACATCGTAATTTTCTCCCATGTAGGAACTCTTTTACTGAATAGAAGGAGTATTTTAATAATACATTTTTAAGTTCATACTTAAATCTAGAAATATGACGTCACCACTACCATTCTTTGGCCGGGGCCACTATTTACTAGCTTAATTTTTATATATACGTATATAGTAATTAGTTATTTCTAATTACTTATTACTATATTATTTTTGAACCAGTTCTTCTTTAACTATTCTAATTGTGTTTTGTATATATCATGTCTACGCGTCTCACGCAGCCACCTACAATTTTCAGGTAAGCTGTAGCAATCCTTTCTCCTTTTCCACTCATTTACCTACGTACGTATTAGTTTTATTTACTAGATGGATATACTAATAGAGTTTTGGGGGAAAGGATAAAGAAGACCAACACATAAATAATTCCTATACCTGTATCAGTATGGTACATTCACCTATTACTTTTTGTGCTATTCCCAAGTTAAATGTTTTCCAGATAAGGCCTATGTATGTTACTAACGGAATGTGATTTGTGCATGAACATCATTTCATATCCGTTGCCTCATTGGCTCATTGCATTACAAGATCCCCAAGCATAATCTACCATACCTTGGCTTAAGTTATTTCTTATACAATCAATTTTTATTTTTTAGTCTTGACATAAAAGTTCAAATTAAAATGTTAGCTTCTGTTGTTAAAAATGCAATTTTTAAGGACCTTGTATTTTGTTTTTTTGATTGAAGTGACTTTATGTGATGATGGAGGGTTTGACGTTCAAAACCTACGTATGGCAGTGGTGTTTTTCATTATTCTGTGGTAATCACAATCCTGTTTATTTGTATGGTACAAATCGTCTTGGTTGAGACGAGTCATCTCATTCATAAACGACATGTAATCAAACTAGTATTTCCTAGTCTCCTGTCTTGTTTAGAGACGACACACATATTTGTGTTATTTACGTGCATTTGATGCGTCGACGCACAATTGTTGTGGGCCATGTCTCAATTCAACCCGTGTGTCAACTTAAATAATTTGTTAATTTACCGAAATAGAGACATGTGGTTGGGCTATGCAAGATACGATCTAGGCATTGTCACGTATATAATTATTGTGTGATGAGTGAAAATTATGATCTAATTCATATTTTATTGTTAACCCAAAAGATACTGGAAGCTAGAATAGCATGTACTGGTTAGTTTATATTTTATTTTATATTTACGCTTTTTATATTTTATTTTTATATTAATGCTTAGATTTGGGTACACTATCCTCGTGTGTATGACACTATGTACTATGTTCCCTGCGTAGAAGGTTTCTTATGGGTTGCACTTGCACTGTACTATGTAGTATCAAATACTGTTACAGGAATAAATACCTTTGCTTTTAATACGCCATAACATAGGAGACAGACGGTGGCAAAAATAAACAGTGGTTTTGCTCAAAGCTTTTAGGACCAGAGTAGGTAAAGAAGGTTGTCAAGAAATTTTTGGGCAAAGTAGCCAATCAAAATCCACATTTAGACATGTGTTGCGCTTGTTGTGTGTGCACGCCGAGTCGAGTTGAGTTGAGTCGGTAGTAGTGGCACTGGTGACATAATTTGTTTTCTCTCGTTGCCGAAATGTCCCGTGAGCCGCTCGTATTGTTCCTGCTGTATTTACTAGTATTTATCTTCAACAATATTTAGTAATTCATTGTTATCTATTATTATTATTATTATTATTATTATTATTATTATTATTATTATTATTATTATTATTATTATTATTATTATTATTATTATTATTAATTATTATTATTATTATTATTATTATTATTATTATTTATTATTATTATTATTATTATTATTATTATTAATAATAATAATAATCATCATAACTCAGTTCCAACTATGTCGGGTTGAGTGGTGGTTTTCCACCATTATCAAGGGCATGAAACTGTAGATACTAAGCTTGCCAGACTTAGTGTTTCTTCCACATCATCCAACTCCTTCTTCTCCACCAATTTACTCCACTCTCTTCTGTCCTCCCACAGCTTTACTCTTGCCACATGCTCCCACACTTCATTCCGTTTTCCAACGTCTTCTTGAATTAATCTTTCCCATTTTTCTCTTGGCCTTCCTACTCTTCTTTTCCCCTCCTCTGCCGCTTCAAATTCTCGTCTTGGAATCCTCTCCCTGCCCATCCTTTTCATATGTCCAAACCATCTTAGACGTTCTCTTCCTAGCTTAAATTTCAATCTCTCCAATCCCAGTTCTTTCCTTATTTCATTACTTCTTATCTTGTCCATCTTTGTAACTCCCTTTATACTTCTTAAAAACTTCATTTCTGCTGCTTCCAGCTGACTCTCTTCTTTTGTTCCCACTGCCCATGTTACTGCCCCATATGTTAATATAGGTACAAAATATGCCTTATACAGCAAAATTTTACATTTTTGTGGGAACAACTCATTCCATAGTAACTTTCTCACCAATTGTTATTATTATTATTATTAATTTATTATTATTATTATTATTATTATTATTATTATTATTATTATTATTATTATTATTATTATTATTTTTATTATTATTATTAATTTATTATTAGTATTGCCACTAGAATGACATATTCTTTCAATGGGGACCCTGTTCCTTATTCAGTCAGAGTATGCACTTATCTCAAGTATTAAGTTGTACGCAATTATTTTACAATTTTCCCGTCTTTCACCTTTATTTAATTAATGTACGTAGGCACCTTTATCTTCGGTAAAGTAATTCCAACATTTCTGCATCCTATTTCTAAATCACCATCTATCTATTACATAAATTTATGGAACACTGGTGGGATGGAAAGTATTCATATTACGTAATTAATTACCACAGTATATGAAGAGAACTACATAAATAAATCGGCACATTTAGCAAGTTCGCATTTTATTCCATACCTATGTAGAAAAACTTTGGCTAGAATGCCAACTTGCTTTGCGTTTATTTTACAAGGAATTGAAACTGATGTTCAGCTGTCAAAGAGTTATGCTGGTGTTGTAACCTGGTGTTAGGTCAGTGATTCACTTGAAGGGACCAAGGTACCATTACACGTAGCCCATTCTGCGTCACTGGTTAATTCGGAATCAAGGTGTCGAAACGAAAGAGACTGCTTACGTCTACCATTTCACTTTTAGCTTGAGTATCATCCACACTTTCATACTCTCTTTCTGTATTTCATTTTGAACCTAAATGTTGATTGACCTTTGTCTGATGAGTCTTGTATAAGTGGTTATACTTATATATTATTAAATAATTAAATTACATTACTTATTATACATTTAAGTTTTAATGTGTAGTAACTTCCATGTTGGCAGAACGGATCTTTGAACAACTAAAATGTGGAGGTTTTCCAACCTTCTTTCTCAACAAATGTCTATAAAAATTCTAGCTTGTAATATCCGCGCCCCCTCTCCCCTCTCCTACTCCTCATTTGACACTTGATTGATATTTTAACTGCCAACAATTGCTGATAAATTATTTCTCGTGTTTCAATAATTAATTAATATCCGTTTTATTATATTTACTCAAATTCTTGATCCCCACATTTTGGCAGTTTCACTTTGAGTACTGTATTTTCTGTTTTTAAATTAATTAATTCCTACATTTATATTTCAGTTTGAATGGATTTAGTTTTGAAAAGTTTGGAGGACAATTTGTAAACCAACACTTACTAATATGTTCTTCTAGCTTCTGAATGACTAACAGAATGGCAGTAGTATTTAAAATTACATTAATTAATTCTGTTTGACAGCCTGTGAACTCTACTCCATTCAAACTAACCTTGCCATTCAGCCTTATATTAAACTAAGTCTATTTTAATTGTACTTATTTTACCTTTAAACCAATAAGAGACCTTTTGTTTTTGGCAGAATTTGCAACTTTAACAAAGCTCTAATGATGTCAAAAAATTAAAAATGGTTTGTGCATGTTTATATCGACTTAACATGCATACTTGTGGTGCTCACCTAAGAGTTTGTAAAAGCCAAACATTTTGAGGAGTAAAGTGGTGCCTGTACAGTAGGCATGTCTTGCACTGCAACCTAGATATGCCTAGTTTGCTTCTAGTATTTAACCCATCCGCAGCAGCGCGCTCACGGAAACCGCGCACTTTTGCCCTCTGCACATCGAAGTTGCAGCGTTGTACAGTAAGAACAACGTTATCAACATCATCACTGTCACTATCACTTATTATTACCGTAGCATTATTTCTAGGCCTAGGCCTGTTCACAAATAACAAAACACGAATTTGTAGGGCTTCGAGTACGACCCTCGCGATCGTAATCATGCCCATTCCTAACCTCAATGTTACTCCAAAGCACACCAACGCTCATTTCTTCTTTGCTGTCACTTTCACTTACTATATCTGCACCGGTTCTACGCATACAATTAAAATCACAAACCTTCACCATCACTATCACTGAAATATGATCCAAGAACATCCAAAAATTCACTGATTTAGGATTGTTTTTGCCGAGAACGACGCTTTGATTGGTCCGAATCTGCCATTATTGACAGTAGACAGGCGCGTAAGTTTCACGTCGATAACAAAGTCGATTGTAGCTTCACGTTTTTGCCGTAAGAGTACCAAAGTATACCACTAGATGTCACTACATGCTTGACGCGGGAAATGCAACAAAAAGTACAACAATTGGCCGATAGGAGCTGATACTACTGCAGTTTGAATGCAAGCGCGCGTAAATGCGGACCAGTCCGCTTATGGCTTCCGTGGCCAGGCTATGATTCGCGGACTGGTCCGCTTACGGGTGCAGATGGGTTAATACATGGACAATTGTCAACAAAATACCACAAAACAGAAACACTTGTTATCCACTAAAAAAAAATTACATCCAACTTTTGGACATACACCAGGCATGAAAAAATCTTCCATTTGATGTACCATACATCCTTGAAATGTCTTTGTGTATAATGCAAATGCAAATGACTGTATATTGATTTGTAATTGCGAAGAAAAAAGCAGTCTACAAGTACAAATGATAAGTTGATGTAATTGCACCTTTACTGCCTTGCACTGGTCGATTGAATCATAATCATACATTACATTATTTACAATGCAATATTATTGTAGTACATACTTACTACTAACTTACCTAGGAGGCTGGAATTCTCACCCGCTAATGAAGGTTTTCTTTCTAGTGCAATTTTGTAGTAAACTTATCCCTACTTTTGGAATGATTTTAACAAAACTGTAACTGATTAATAAGTGACAGGTGATCATTACATACCACATGTAGCGTACCTCAGGGTGTGTGCATCATTCTTCAACTAAAACATTGTCAATACAACATTTTCATCGATTGCATTATGATGCACATGTTATTAATCATTTGTAAATACATAATATTAATATTGAAAAGTATGTAACAAGTTATTTAATAAAGTTGTTTGTACTAAATACTGAAATGTTATTTGCTATCGATCAGTGAATCCTCTTTTGCTGCAACTTTACATTATTATGTTTCTTCTTCTCGTCTGTATCCATTTCTTCGTTAGCTTCTAGATAATTATTTGTATTGCCCACTTTTTCTTTTTATCCAGAATGTTTCCCTTCAGTAGTTATTATTTATTAAAACGTAACTTAAAAACTTATGACCGAGGCCACTACTTACTTAAAAACGAATTTTCGGGTGAAACTTCCTCATGTCATAAGTTTTAAGTTTCGTTTTAATATTGTTCCGGGCCATAAGCTCTTTTTATAGAATATTATTATTCACTATTTGTCTATGTCCCTTCATATATCTCCCTCTTCTTCCTTTATTTCATACTCCCCATCCAACCATCTAATTCACCACATAAATTTTAAATACAAAATATTTATTTAAAATAATGTCTCTTTTGGACGGCTAGACTCACGATGACATGGAATGCTGTTGACTCTACTGTCAACTTTACTACAAATACATTTTTAAATAAAATCCTTTCTAGTCTCCTCATGTTTGGTACAGTCATTATGAAACCTAACACATATTTCTTACATTTTCAGAATCCTCCCCGCCGTCCACGATGGCTCATACGATTGGGGCGCTGTTCCGAAGTGTATGACTGGGGGCAGGTACGAATCCCACATAAGGCATGAGTTTTTAAACTTTTGATTGTCCTTCATCCTCATCTTTCACCACTCGAACAGCAATATTGGAACAATAGAGACGTTAAACAACAAAAATCCTCAGAATGCTCCCTGAAACCTTCTGAAGGTTACATAATAACCATTGCAGAGCTATAACAAATTAAAACCAGGAATGTGTTTATAAAATCTTTATTTAAGATCTATTTATAAGATGCATATCTATAGCATTTGTTCCATTTATCTTGCACGTTGGTCTTCTATGTTTTTATTTTGTACACTTTAATCTGAGATATCGTGTATTCATGTTCTCTATGGGATCTGTACCTATAACGTGATTGGGTGGTAATATGCATTCTATGTAGTATTAACTCCGCTGTCACATCCCCGAAGAAACGGCCACCTAACGACTTCTCGTCCTCTTGTTCGAGTCATCATCGGTCATGTTTGCTCTTCTTCGAATGGACTTTATCCAGGGGTCTGTATGTCCTCAATGGACCGATGATCTCGTCGGCTAGACGATACATTTCATCCACCGTCTGCAACACACCAAGGGTATTGATGGTTTAAGATTGTTTTATGATCCCGTCTAATAACTATGTATGTATGTGTGTAACAATGTATAACAATAATATTGTGTGAATCTTGTGTCCCATATCTTTGAGTTCAGGACATGTTTAAAAGTTTTGCATTCTTTGGCAGTTGGGCTACCCAAATCTTTCTTAACGACTTGAATGTTATTCCGGTACAGTTTTGTTAAAACAAATTAACACTAAGACATTTAGAAATTAAAATGTCGATGCCTTGTTAACTAACAGTATAATTTGTGATTCGTAATTTGGAAGTGGGTAGTTTTCATGGCCATTACATATTCATTCCTAAAAACTAGTTAGCTTCGCAAACACTTTTTCAGGCACGTTGTTGGATGAGCGTAATTTTAAAAACGAAAACAGCGTAAAATTGCGATTTTCAAGATAAATTATTTTTCGATTGCGCTCAAATTTCACACCAATATTAAACCAATAATAAATTAAGGTTCTGTAAAAAAATCATTACCATCGGATAAAGCAGGTGTTATAAGTCGAAGAAATGTGTTTAAAATTTAAACAAACGTAAAATGCGATTTTCATAAGAAATAATTTTTTGATTGCGCTCAAAATTTCACTCGAATATATTAATTCATAAAATTTAGGTTCTGTGAAAAATTCATCACAATCGAATAAAGCATGTAGGTGTTACAAGTCGAAGAAAGTTTTTAAAAATGAAAAAAATGAATAAAGCATGTAGGTTTTTTTTTCTTGAACCCTAATCGTAGAACTTGCGATTTTCATTAGAAATAATTTTTTGCTTGCGCTCGAAAAAGTGGCAGTTCTTCGTTCAGAGATTTCAAAGGCCTCCGGAAAATTTCATCGCAATTGGAGTATCTGTTTAGCCGGAATCGTGTTAACAGACAGACAAAAATACAAAAAAAAGAAAAAACATTCCGGATTTTTTTCTCCAGTGTAGTGAAATGGAATCTTCGCTTTGCTCGCTACGCTCATCCAATGAGTAGTGTTTGAATTTCTTGATTTTGTTAAATTTGATAAAATTATATTTATAAATTTAAACTGTTAGGTGGTTTCTATGTTCTTGAATGTTACATTCTAAAATTTGCAATTGGTTGAGATCCTACACATTGGCAAATACTGTATTGTCGCTTAGTATTTGGCGGCATTGAAACGTTGATGCCTGAGAACCAAATTGATATTTTATTATTCCTGATGATGAGGCTACTGGCTACTACTACCTGAGGCTACTCTATATCGGTGAGTTTGGGAAACACATAAATAAAATAATATATATAATAAATTAATAATATATATAGGAAAAGTATGTCTACATGAACCTGATAATATTTTATTATGCTTTATACTCTCTGACATATCTGGATACAGTCAAATTATTTTCTTTGTTTTTTCGAAGATGGTGGAAGTACATTGTAAGAGTAATGAGTGTGACACATAAAAAGTTTATTTATTTTATGTTTTTTGTTTTGTTTTTTTTGTTGGGGGGGGGGGCCCCCCCCCCCCCCAAATCCAAATTTGCGTTAGCAATTTTTTTTATGGGGATGTAGTTAAGTTGCAAAAATACCCAGGTTGGGACACTCAACATGACCAATAGGAAAATGAATTAATTTAATGGAATTGATAAATTCTCGTCCTCCAGATATGAATGTCAACCCTCTAAACTCGTCCTTTGTTTCAGATGTGCATGTTGAAATATCGTGACGTCACTCACCTCGGCTTCCTTCAACTCCTTGATCTCATCGGCCTCGTACTTGAGTCGGTCGTACTCTTCTTGGGTAAACATGAAGCCCTTTTCGACTCCGTCTCCACCCATCATCAGCTGCAGAGAGAAGAAAACATGACAGTCATGTGGGGCAACGATAATCTACATTTGTGTTTGATTAATATTAATAATTACTATAATTACTAATAATTGATGAATACTATCGATCAATTATCGATTAATTTATTTCTTTTATATTAATAGAGAAGATTGCTAATCAGTACAAAAGGATCTGTAAATGAGGATTCAATCCCTTGCATTCGCATAAACGACTGAGGCAAACCTTGGGAAAATTTTCAATCAAAATTTCGAATGGCTGGTATTGACCCCCCGAATCAGTTTTGCACTTAACACTTGAGCTACATTGGTACATAATAATTATTTGAACTAGTTATGTACAAATCTAGGCAAAAGAGTTTTGATTATATAACTAAGACTAAATATTTAAGATGAAAATATAAAATTAAAACATGTTGAAAGTTGGAAATTATTTATGTCTGATAGAGAAAATTGTTGTTAACACAAGTGTAAAAAGATGACTGAAAACATGACGTGTCCTATCATAATAATACTTAAGACGTACCTAGGCCTACACATAATAAGCGTTTTAGGTTTTTGATGCTAAATCGGAAAACGTTGCAAGATGTTTAATATTTTACTAATTGAAAAATTTCCTATTTATTGAGAATTAGTTTATAATTGTCTTCTCAAGTTTTGAGTGGCTAGGCCTATATTAAATTATAAATGAAAACTTTTAACCCCCCCCTCCCCAATATTTATGGTGTTGGTGGAAATAAAAAATATACGTACGTACTACAAAATGCTTAAGGCTATTCGACCGCGTTTTTCTATTTTCCAAAATATGCTACCAAGTCAAAACATAGTTAATGGCTTTCAAACCTGGCTATTTTAGAAAAACAAAAATATTTTTTTCAATTTTTTCTGATCCGGTACACGGCCAATATAGCCACCTCAAAATAATTTTCAACTTCAATTCGCCAAGGCACACCATTCAACGTAGGGTGTGGTGTTTCTGTGACATTAATTTTCAACTGTTTTTCTATGGACTGACTGAGAGAAAACAGATTTATTTTAACAATTGCCTTTCCTGCGAATTTTTTCGTTTGGCGGTACAAATCGGTAAAAAATACCGCCAAACGAAAAAATTCGCATGAAAGACAATTGTTGAAATAAATCTGTTTTCTCTCAGTCAGTCCATAGAAAAACAGTTAAAAATTAATGTCACAAAAACACAACACCCTACGTTGAATGGTGTGCCTTGGCGAATTGAAGTTGGAAATTATTTTGAGGTGTCTATATTGGCCGTGTACCGGATCAGAAAAATTTGTAAAAAATATTTTTGATTTTCTTAAATAGCCATGTTTCAAAGCCATTCACTATATTTTGACTTAGTAGCATATTTTGGAAAATAGAAAAACGCGGTGGAATAGCCTTAAGACTAATTGGTTAAGCTCGAGAAAACCAGACTTTAACGCAGAACGCAGAGGTAAATTCAGGATCACTTGGAAGCTCTATCATTTGTCTTATCGGGCTGTGGTTTGCACCAAAATGTTTGGTGAGAATATTGTGTAGGCCTAATAGTTGGTATCAAGGCACATTTTCCAAATACTGCTCACTTTTCTTATTAACTGACCATAATATGACACCAAACTGTTAATTTGTAGTGATTTCCCAATTTTGTGTGAGACAATTATATGAAATTTCAAAATCGGCTTTGATAGAGATATGCGCTCATTCTTTGTGAACAGCCTCCCAAAAATGCATATATTTTTTGGATGAAAATTAAAGGTAAAAAAGCGGTACGTTCTGTATGTGAAATTAGCTGAATTTGACGGTCGAGCGGTTTTTTAAATGGGCATTTAACATTGCAAAAAAAAAGTTGGCCCGAATTTGGCAAACAGTCTTAATTTCAAAAAATGCTAAATAATCAAAATTAAAATACTATTTTTATGTACATTTACATATTATATGTAGTTTTGTAGCCTATTTACTTCTAGTACAGTACAATTTCATAATATACCAGTACTTTTTTGTATGATCCTTCTTTCTTTCTTTTACATCTTGCTGCAGAACCTGGCTCATAAAAATTGAGTAAACCTTTGCCTGGTTTATTATTTCTTGTAAGTTAAGATAATAACAGATTTTTCAGTAAATGTTAAGAGCACAAACAAATTTGTTTCGGATATTTGTTTTAAAATTTAGTCTAATCGGTATGTGGTTTGACATCTACGTGGCTAACATATGTTTTACTGAACGATATCGAATTGTTGATATCCCTATTATTTAGTAGCCTATTTCCCATGTTTTGTTTATGAACTCCAGCAATAATACTTGCCTCATTGTTGGCTTTCTGCAAGTCCTCGCTGGTGATGTCCTGCATCGAGTCCTTCCTGGTGAACGTCGGCATGATGGACATGCGCGGCTTGAACACGGACGGTGTCAGCCCAGACACGGCCGCTAGCTCGGAATCTAGGACATCGGCAGAGTCGTCTAGAGAGGTAGCGAAGATGGTCACGGACAATTTCCTCGAGTGAATCGACGCCTGGTGAAAGGATCAAAAGAAATGACATTAGAAATCGAGCCTGTGGCGGTTGATGGAGGTGGCAAGTTTTTTTAGGTCATTGATCGTTGTTTAAATTAAATACATACACCTTATTATTATACCCTATAATCGGTACCGTTCGAACAGGAATTGTGATGGGTTGTACTTGTAGGGGGGTTGGCCATGCAAAACTAGTACGGTGTCTGGGGTAAAGTTTTAGGTTTGGGTAGGCCTAATGGCTCTAAAAAAATTGCAAATTTGCAGCTTTGAAAAGCCAAAAACACATTTTAAAATGTAAAATTACATAATATTTAATTAAAAGCGATAGTTGGCTGTACAATGCAAACCGAATCTCAGGTGGGATGGGGGCGGAATCGAGTGCGGGTGGATACAGTACCAATATCCTGAGCTGCATGGAATAGTTTAATGCTAAACGGGTTGAGTTTTTTAGGGACAGATAGCCCTTGAGTATAATAATTATCTCAAGTGTATATTACGTAACGTTATTTTCAAAGTTTGATAGTGTTTTGCTAATGATTGTTTTATAATGTTGTTGATATTTCATGGTGTTATCTTTTTAAATATATTTATTGCTCTAAGGTTGGCAGTCACCAAGTGTGTTCGTAGCTCTGCTCTTATCTGCCATCCTCGTGACACATTTAATTAATGAATGTGTTGAGAAATAAAGAAGGGCCTAATGAATCGACCTCGACATCTTGAACTCACCCTCGAGCGTCGCTCGAAGATCGTGGACCGGGACTGCCTGGACACCTTGACGACGGGATGCTGCTTCAGTTCCTCGGGAACATCGTCGAGCGCCATCCTGCCGCTCAGGACCAGCTGCTTCTCACGAATGGTCTCCTCCACCTACACCACACACAAGAAATGTAATAAAAAGAAGGATATTGGGAAGCAGTCTTTGAGGAATCCACAGTGAAAATGAAGGTTCAGAAATATGTTTGTAGGGTATGGATTTGGATGAAAAAATTAAAGAATGTGATATTATAATGCTTGATATTTTTTATAAGATAAGATTTATTGATATAGCCATAGATAAATACATCATACATATTTTTAATTAGACTGTCAATTTGAACCTGTAACAATCAGGTAGCTGGTAGACCAAGGCTAAATTTTCGATAGTACCGTACGAAGTTTGATGATTTGATGTTGTGCTCACAAATATTTAAATACTATTATCCTCCAAGTATGTTCCTAGAGAAAAGTACGCTTTGTCTAGTAGGAGATTTTCTACTTTATTTTGATAACTTTTTATGGATGTAATTATTTTAATTTCTTTTGGGAGTTTATTTAATAATTTAATTTAAATTTTCAGCTAAGAGTTAGGTGGGGCTAGTTACTTTTATGGTTTAATTTCTGGATTGTATTAAATATTACTTTTATGGTGTTCTATGGATGTCATTTTGTTGCCATGTATGGTGTGAGTGACTTTCATGATTTTTATCTAGTGATTGAAAGCAAATATGACTGATTTTAGAATGTATATACAGTAAAAAAAGGTAAGAATTTTTAGGTTTTGAAATAATGTGAATGAGTTCTTGGGTGTGCCTTTGCAACAGATTGCAACAGATTGTTAATATTATTAGTTACTTGCCTCCATGTATAAAATATATTTACAAGATCAAATAAAATAAGTAAATAAGAACACTGGATCACTGAACACTGGATTGTTATTGCCATTGTATTTTTTTGTTATGTATCTTATTGTGTCCGCATCACAGTCGCCTACTATCAAACCTACGGTATAAACGGTATAATAATGCCTAGTTTAGTACAGTTCTGTGCGATCTATAACTATCCCAATATCGAGGAGTGTACCACCCATTTGAAATAAGATAAAATTGTATTTACTAAATATCTGCCTCTTTTGTTATATAAATATAGTCGGTCATATTAGGCCCCTATGAATTCATGAAAACAATAATATCGAGTATATTTTTATTTTGCTTTATAATAACAGTGTTCGTCTAAGCTGGTTTTCATTTGATTAGTTGCAGTTTTTATTACAACGACGTAGTATCAACTGTGTAATATGTATGTGAATGGTGGATTCTGGATTGTAACAGTGTGTATTTATTACTAGAAATATGAGTTGGAATAGATAAAATCTGATTTTGCTTTTTATGTAAGGCAATTGTCAAATATAATATTAATCAAAACAATTTACATTTAGGTCCGGTATTACAATCAACAAATAAGAAAGTTAATTGTAACAAATAAGCTAACTGTAGCAAATAGCGTTATTTCGGTCTTATAATCGACAAATAGCACTATTCTTAAGAATAGGAGCAGCTTATTTGTCGGATTCTTATTGGGAGGTTCAACTGGCCGATAGCGCGCTATTCGATGAATAAGGGTGTAAACAAATTCATAAAAACTGATTTAAAAATAAAAATAAGAAAAAATAAATAAACAAAATGATTTTAACAACCATTTTAATTGATTATCTATTACAATAATTGAAAAATAAATAAATAATGAACTATTATTTATTTATTTAGCATTATTTAGCACCACTAGGGGCGTAGGAACGGGGAGGATGGGGGGAAACTCCCCCTCCCCCACTTGTTGGCTTGACCCCCCCCCCCCACTGGGGGGGTCAAGCGGCAAGCCAGGTATGGGTGTCATTTGCTAATTAAAAACTTGTTGGGTGATTTTTAAGATTTGTACTTCAGTCGGGCTTGCAAACAAAAAGGAAGATTTTTGTTAACATTTTTTAGAAAGATTCAGTAAGCGACGTGGTTTGCGAGACTAGACTAGCCATCTGATTTTAGACTAATATTCGTTATATTTTGTGTGCAGTGTTTTCACTCCCAAGCAGACTGTCGACCGTTTTCGGTCAAGTAATCAATCTTCAATGCAATATAAGCTTCAAAATATAACCTATATTCATAATTAAAATTCACCTGATAACGTGTTTTAGGCCACCTATCAAGGGCACCTTTTGTCAAAAATCTCGCCTACTTCGAAAAACCTACGACGGCTGGGGCTTCGCCCCAGACCCCGGTCTGCCCACCCAAACTCGTAGGCAACTTTAGTGTGACCCCCCCCCCCCCACAAAAAAATAGATCCTACGCCACTGACCACTCACCCTAGGGGATATGAAAGAGGGCCCCATGCTGGTCAGAACCAGTCACGGTTAAGGGGAGGAAGGGGGGTTCTGACGTCGCGGTCGTCATCGTCTTTGTCATCGTCGTCGGGGAGATCGTCAAGGAAGGGGAGGTGTCCCCGACGACGATTGCCAGAGCTCGCCTCTAGCTTCAGGGAGTTATATACTGACTGTCCTTGCCCTCTTACTTGCTGATATTTGCGAGTTAGACTCTTTCTCTAGAATCGCCTTGTACGATTTGCAGAACCATGCTCTGGGCCAATTCTACCCCGGGCCCATAGACGGTCATTAATTAATTAAAAATATGTTCTTTTTGTCAGTATACATTGTTAAATTGATTTTATTATGCATATTTTCCTCGTATTTAGATTATAGAGTAAGCTTCGTGGACTTATTTTAAATAAAGTCTGATCACACCAAAGCCAAATATTTTGGCATGTGCTAGATGTAAAAAAATTACTAGGCAATTTAATTTTAGTAGTAATAAGAACCAACGCCCGTGGTAAACATATTATGTAATCAACGATCTGTAAATATGAGCTAATATTTGAGGGTCGCCTTGGGTGTAGGCTTACAGACGTAAAGAGCAAAATGTTGAGGGGAAAGTCTTTTTTCGAGTAAATTACAAGGAAAAGTTATAAAAATTGACATTCATCATTGATAATAAGTGAACACAATAATGATGGGATGAGTAAAAAAAAGTTAAAAAGTTTTCCCAGACGGGACTCGAACCGGCGACCTCTCGCGTGCAAAACTAGCGTGCTAACCACTCGGCTAGCAGCGTCTGCAGAGGGCCTGGTCTAGGCCGATACTCATCCAGCCCGGTAGATATGCATGCTGACTAGAGTCGAGTGTAAAAGCTTCACGATGACAATTGGGACACTTTCAATGCTTTTAAAACCTTCTGCCAATATTCCTTGAATGTAATTCACAGCTGTATACAGCATATGTTTGCAATTACTGCTTATTTTGGTATTAAACACTTTCGAAGTGGCAGTTCTCGCGACGCGTGGACTATCCACTCGATCAGAATGTTCCAAATAGCTATTGGGAGGATTAACTTCCTTTGTACTACGCGAACTAGGTAGTTATTGGACGGATAGCTAATCCGACAGATAACTATTTGTTACAGTTAACGTTTATTATTTGTTGATTGTAATACCGGCCCTTAGACATAGAAAACAGCTTAAAAGTTAAAACACTCATACAAGTATGTCTTTATGAACTAGGAAGCTTCGCAAACGCTTTTTCAGGCGCGTTGTTGGATGAGCGTAATTTTTTAAAAACGAAAAAAGCGTAAAATTGCGATTTTCATGAAAAATAATTTTTCGATTGCGCTCAAATTTTACACGAATATATAAATTCATAAAATAAAGGTTCTGTGAAACAATCATTACAATCGGATAAAGCATGTAGGTGTTATAAGTCGAAGAATTTTTTAAAAATCGAAAAAAAATCGTAAAATTGCATTTTTATGAGAAATAATTTTTCGATTGCGCTCAAAAAGGTGGCAGTTCTAAGTTCAGAGATTTCGAAGGCCTCCATAAAATTTCATCGCAATTGGAGTAACGGTTTAGCCGGAATCGTGTTAACAGACACACAAAAATACAAAAAAAAGAAAGAAAGAAAGAAAGAAAGAAAGAAAAAACATTCCGGATTTTTTTCTCCGGTGTAGTGAAATGGAATCTTCGCTTCGCTCGCTACGCTCATCCAACTATGGCGAGAATACATTTACATTTGGCCAGATAAATAAAATTTACCATAATATATTTTATTTTATGTTCTCTGCCAGTGTTGCCACATTTTCAGGCCATTTTTACTTGTATTGAAAGTCTTAGTAACTTTAGTCTACAAAATCTTCGCAATGAGTTTGGTGAGGTGACATTTTAAAAAGATTATTAACATGATTGTAAAAAAACATGATGTTATTTTATAATGTTTAAAAAATAATTTATTTTGTATGTACTGCAGCTAATTTGGTGTTCGAATGTGTGTTTTTTTGTGACCTTACAAGGGTATAAGATAGAAAATACCTACCTTACATTTCTATTGTAAACATCTCGAAAGAAATTCCGTGACATGTATTTTTTTTTTTATTATATATTTTTATCAAGCACACTTCCAAGAATAATATACGTGAAATTAGGGATCATTTACTCTTTACATTTCTCTTTTGCAGCGTGCACTTCGATAGGGCCTAACTTGATTTTGTATTTTATTGTTTCACCAAATCAAAGTTATAAACTCACATTTATTGTTACCGGCATGTGATTAATAATTAATTTGCAACAGCCTATGAGTAACTCATAATTATCTTGCTCTGTGTCTTTGATAGTATCGAATGGAACACTACCATCAAACTCAAATTTGTACACATTCCCTTTAGAAACAATCCGCTGGGCATTGACCCGAGTGGTTAAGTTTAGTAATTACTATTCTAAGATAAACCAAGGTTGTCTGAGATGAACTTTATAATTTACTTCGACATCGGACATATAATGCTTAAAGTTGTAGAAACTGCGTCTATTCTATTAATATCGTGGTCGTCGGGGATTAAAGCGACTGTGAATTCATCTAGGATTTTCGATTTTCCCCCCACCATTTGAAGATAACGTTTAAGGCAATACCGAAATTTTAAAAACAAAAGAAAATGGCTGAAAATTGGTTGACTGAAAGAGGAACTTAATAAAAAAAGTTTTTTACTGGTCAAAAGCTCCCTTTTTTGAGCCATTATATGCAAATTTTTGGTCAATAAGAAAAATAAATTTGTTGGTGCAATAAGTATTTAATTTTGAACTATGATTTTGTTTTTATTGTTTAAACACACCTTTCTCTCCGCTCAAAGTATATGAGGGGGCACTTTCTGAAATAACGTTTGTTGTACCTACGAATTGTTTCGTCCACCGGTTCAAAACTCTTATTTGTACCATGGGATTAAAAAATCGCACATCGAACATAATTTCAGAAAGTTATTTGCATTTTGCCCTTATACTCGAAGCGAAGACAAATGTGTGTTTAAAAAAATCGTAGCTCAAAATTAAGTATTGCACCTAGAACTTTCATTTTCTTATTGACCCAATCTACTAATCAACTAATTAAACGATTAGATTGCGATCGCTACTGAGACCCGATTAGCCGTCATTGAATCGATAATTTACTATTTTACAACAATAGGCTACACTATTTCACGATTATTGGTTCTAAAAAATGAAATAAGTAATTATTTGTCTATAAACAAATAAATGATTCACCTCGGCAATCGCTAATCGTTAAGACATATTTAATTTAAATTAAAGTCTTAATCTGAAATTGTAAACTTATACGTTTTTCACGGTCATTAATAATTATTATACTGCTATATTTTCTGTCACTATTGTGACATCGTGTTAGTGTGATTAAATGTGGGATTTAGAGAAATTATTTATGCGTTAATTCATAATCATAGCTTATGCTCCCAATTAGTATTCGTGATTGAATAGAAAACAATCCATTCGTAATCAATGTGGCTTATGATGAAGGGTGTCTCAACTAAAGCATAAACTACAAAAGTGATGATGCTAAAATTTCATTAAAGTATAATGTGATGCCACAAAAATGCCACAATATAGATAATAGGTGTTTACTGTTAATTTCTAATTACATTTAATAATTATTGATACTACAATCTCCAATTCACCATCTATGAAACCTGTGCCAAGTTTCGGATATTGTGCAATTGATGACAGTCGGCCTTACAAATAGCTGATATTACACCAACAACAAACGATTTTTTGTAATTGTGGTTAATCTGCGTCATTTTTCCCTGAAATATGAAATTTGTAGATATTTTCTCGATTCATTTTTTCTTTATAAACCTTGCAGTTTGTTGTTTACGTAATCGTTCTCCTCTCCTCTCCTCTCAATGTCAAGTATTTTAGTTTAGAAAATAAACTTTCCAGACATAATAAATTTCCTTGAACCTTGAATGTAATAGTTTATCGACGACAAATTTTCTCTTCGTCATAATATATCTCACATCCTAGTAATGAAACTGTATAATCGAAATCCTAAAACTCTTCTTGATAGATTGTTGACATGAAATTGCGAGACAAGAAATTCTATTTTTAAGCTATAATAGTATGCCACTATGATTCACTCGAGCTTTATATTGAAATGTGAAACCCATGGTTCTAGGTAGTGCCTTGTAGCCCTATCACCCGGCCGTTCATGTAAAACACTGCTAAAGTCGCCTTTAAATCACAGGTTATTGTTCTAGGTGTACTGCTTGCATAGACGATTGCAGTATTTGAAAAGTATTTCTAGCAGTAAAAGTTTCAAGTTGCCGAGGTAGGCACGGCATTTGGCCATCATTCTTGGAAGCCCAAGACAGTCTATCTCTCGTACAGACAGGTTGCAATAGCTGTCTGTCATATTCATGTTGGCTATTTGCTCTCACACGGGGTACCAGTTTCTCTAGTCTAAGATATAGCTAGACTATAGTAGAAGAAGCAAGGCAATGTTAGCGTTGACAATTGACTAAAGTATAATACTTATAGTTTTGTTTTATTGAACAAACTTTATCCTTAAAAGTTTGCAAAGTCATAATGTGTGCACTTTACTGTCAACTTCCATTTAAGATTAACTAGGTCGCTTCGCTAACGCTTTTTCCAGTCGCGTTGATGGATGAGCTTTTATGGTTGATTATCGGCCCCAAATATCACGAATCGTATTAAAAATCGGGGGAAAAATCGTAAAAGTAGATTTCTATGAGAAATATTTCTTCACATGTCTCTAAAATCATAACATATATCATTTCAGTCATTTTAAACGTTCCCATAAAATTTCATTAAGATCGGAGTAGCCGTTTGCCCGTTCGCGGGCCAAATATCACGAAAATATTTCATTAAAAATAAAAAAAAATCGTAAAAGTACGATAATCATAAGAAATATTTGATCGATTGTACCCAAAAACGTGGCAAGTCTAACTAAGTTCATAGATTTCGAAGGCCCCATCAAATTTTCATCAATATCGCATTATGCCGTTTGCCCAGTAGAGTGCAAACAAAGAGATAAAAATATAAAACAAAAAACACCCGAGCTAATTTTTTTTGGAGGGGGGCAGTTAAATTGAAGTCTTCGCTTCGCTCATCCAAAAACTCGTTCGTCGACCTAAGAAAAAAATGTAAAATAAATATATAATATTCATTGGTAATTTCGTTATTTTTGTGATACTTCACTTTACTGTCCGTCATCTGTCCGTCCGTCTGTCTGTGCCTGTGTCACGTCTCACGATAAAAACCGAACACGACATGTTCTTTTTTGGTGACATTTCCGTTCAATAAGGATGGTTTTGTCGACTCTTTACCTACATACATTTTTGTAGGATGCCCGCTGTAGGGTATACACATCAGATTTAACCGGTGTGACCCTCTTCATACAGGCGCGTAGGAACGTTTTGAAAAAGGGGGGGGGGGGCAAATCCATTAGCAGATTTTGTAGGTGGAAGCTAGAGTATGGGGCGAAGCCCTAGCCGTCGGAGACCTTAATAAATTTCAGCATACTACAGTTATTTCGTCATGTTTAAACTGGACTCGGACTCTATAAACGATGGTTTTCAGCAACTATCTGCGATCTAAAAACTAAAAAAATAAACGTGAATTGGCCCATTTTAATAAATTTCAACCTTTTTTATGTTATGACGAAGCATACAGGCAAACAAATTCGTTTTACCAAGGTGACTGTAGTGCATATTTACTACGGAAATTCTGGGATTATTATTTAACTCACGTTAGTTTTGCCCTTCCTGGGCCAAACTTGGGGGGCGCATTACCCCCCTGCCCCCCGGTTCCTACGCCACTGGGTTCATAGGGTCGGGGCTAGTTTTCCCCTCCTCCAAGAGAGAATTCCAATGCAAGATAAAGTAGTTTTTGCACTTACCTCTCGCTGTTTGATCCTCTTCTTCTGCTCTTCAAGATATTCATCTGTGATTCGTTCCTGCAGCTTCTGCATGTACCGCCGGTCAGTGATGCGGACTATACTGGAGCCCATCAGCCTCTCCAGGCGAGACCGGATGTGTGGGTGCGAGAAGCTGGAAGAATAACCATACAACGAGGTCAATCGCGAGCAAACCACGCCACTTTCGCTCACTCGCGAGCTTATTCACGTTTGCAAACCATTTTGGTGGAAAAATGTAATTTTATGTTGCAAATACATATTAAAGAAAAATTGCTAAATCTGAACCCCGGTCGAGTAATGAAGCCGGATCATCCGGGTACAAGGTGTATATTATCTTAACTCTTAAAAAAAAAAAATACCAAATGGTAATGTAACCACTTTTGAATTATTGCATATACCCAGTGAACGAAGATCTACGTGTGCGAATGTTTTTTTTAGTGCGTGTACTGATACTAATGTGAGAGAAATATCTGGTGTGCGAAAACTTGATACCACAGTAATAGTCAAGAGCGTAAAAGTTGGTGAGAGAATGCTCTAGTGCGAAAAACACATAGTAGACCTACCTGAATGAAAGTCATTTATTATTTTGAGCTGAAAGATCTAGTGTGCGAATGGTTTATTGTGCGAATATTCTAATGCATGCATGGTGTGGTTACTTTCGCAATAATTATCCCATTCGCGCATTTTACATAGAGCCTCAAATAATTTAATATTCACATTTGAGGCCACCCGCAAAGTGGAATACCCGATTTTAATCCCCGGTCGGATTTTGATTATGTAATTTCTAAATATTTTTTGTTTAATATAATGAATATCACCCATGAGTGTTTCACCACTGTAGGCCTACTACGACGACCGACTTTGTTGCGCACCGCAAAGCGTCTATATAATCCGCGCAAAAGGTGTCTTGTCTCGAATTAAAATTATATATTTTAGACCATTTTAATTTTATTTAAAAAAAAATCTAAATGAAAGTCATAAAGAAGTCGCTTATCACTACAAGCAATACTTATCCTACCCATTTACACTATGAACAAAAATATCCCCATACTAATTCGATGATGATGATTTTTATCATCACCATCATCATCATATCATATCAATGCACTAAGGCCATTCGAGACGATGAGTGGACGATTACAAAAAAAACATGCATTATGCGGGACTCGAACCCACGTCCTCGTAGAGCCATACGCTTCGGACCAGCGTCCTAATCGTATGTGCCACCACGACCGAAGTCTTGAAATTGGAAGTGTATGATAATAAACATAATTTTTTCCAATATGGTATAACTTATGTTACTATTTCATTAAATATTCGAGTTGATAATATTTGAGCACTAAATGTGTACCGTGAAATGGAAAGTGTAAATAATTAGTACTAGCATACCCAGAGGTACATGGTTTTGACATAATAAATGAAGCCTTTTACACCAATGTATTCTACCATTATCGTTCAGTACTAAGGGCCATGTGTTAATAATGATTGGTATGCCACATGATGTTGTTTTTAGCTCTTCATTGTTAACTATTCTGCATAATATACTAAACGCTCAGAGCTAATGAGGAAAACAGGTTGAATCGTGAGAGATGATTTGCTGTGAACAGCTGAGTGGACCTAACACAACTGATAACTGGGAAGTTCGGCTTATTAAACCATTGAGCGAACCTTTCACTTTGTGATTAAATACATTGCGACACGTGTTAAGTGTAGAATTAGTTGTTTATCGTGTATTTCTGTCCTTCCCGGTCATGTGCGAGAGACTTTGTGCATAGGGGGAATGTTGCTGAAAGTGTATTCCATGTAATGTAACATTTAGTGAAACTATAGGATCAAGTTATATTGTGATGTAAAAAATCAAAATCCAACTTATTTGGCTGCTGAACAACCATCCTGTTGGGTGACCACATAGATCAAACTTATAACAATGAACAAAATACATTGCAAATATTAATTACTAAAGCGTTCGATACATCTGGAGTTTTCTACCCAGAAGATTTCTTGACGGAGAGAAGAATCTAAAAAAAAAAATACACGAGAAAAGAATTCTCCTCGAGTATCGAACGCTTTACAAAAGTAATTGCCGAAAACATCGAGAATTAAAAGAGTCTACTGTCTTCTATCTTCGAAACGGATATAATTAATTTAGGGTGGGAAATAACCTTGTAAACCCCGAACGTTGAATGAAGGTTACTGTGATGATACTGCTTTAAAAATGGTTGAAAAAGATAAGAATAATAATGATTTTAGATTAAGTTTCAACGAAAAAATGTTATTGTCATATTTCGTCATCGTGTAGCTAATCAACGGTAATTCGTGAAAATCTACGCGCACGTTATTTTCTGTAGACTTCCTTGAATGACAAACATCAAAGTTTCATGTCAATAAAACGTTTTTTAAATAATGGAAAATATTCCAACGAAATGTCAGTGTCTCCGCGTTATACCTGAAACGCCATCATTCAGCACTTAAACCACGCCCCTAAATATGTAGCATGTTTGAATAACACAAATCCGACGAGGTAATTCTTATTTAATAGAATCCGGAAATGAAATATTAAGAATTGCACCAACGGGAGTGTTTCCTGTCAAACCAAATCTAGAGTTGATTTCTGTACTCATACTTACCCTTTGCCATATGCTATGTAGCGTGCACCCTTTACCCTGGCGTGCGACTTCTGCGATAGAAAGCCGTGAAGAGCAAACTATTTTTGAATTTTTTTTATTTTTTATTGCTTCGTATAGTGATGTCTTACGCACCAAACTAAAACTTCACGCGTATAATAATTATTCTACTCTCATATTTGAATAACTGGCATTGACGTAACAACATAATGATTAGATGAGCGTAGCGAGCGAAGCGAAGATTCCATTTCACTACACTGGAGAAAAAAATCCGGAATGTTTTTTCCTGTTTGTATTATTGTGTGTCTGTTAGCACGATTCCGGCTAAACCGATACTCCAATTTCGATGAAATTTTATGGAGGACTTCGAAATCTCTGAACCAAGAACTGCCGAGTTTTTAAGCGCAATCGAAAAATTATTTCTCATGAAAATCGCAATTTTACGATTTTTTTCCAATTTTTAAAAAATTCTTTGACTTGTAACACCTACATGCTTTATCCGAATGTAATGATTTTTTCACAGAACCTTTATTTTATGAATTTATATATTTGTGTGAAATTCGAGCTCAATAAAAAAATTATTTCTTATGAAAATTGCAATTTCACGATTTTTTAAATTTTTTAAAACTTTTTTCGACTTATAACACCTACATGCTTTATCTGATTGTAATGATTTTTTCACAGAACCTTAATATTATGAATTTATAAATTCGTGTGAAATTTGAGCGCAATCGAAAAATAATTTCTCATGAAAATCGCAATTTTACGCTTTTTTCGTTAAAAAAAAAATACGCTCATCCAACAACGCGCTTGAAAAAGCGTTTGCGAAGCTTCCTAGTATAACTCGTATTGCATTGCACCACAGCTAAATAATTTGTTCCAGAGTCTCAGGGTATGTTGTTGGATTCAAGGCATAAAAGAAAGTAAGAAAATTACAGTTTTATCTCATAATTTGTGCAGTGAGGCTAATTATTAACAATTTGTATTGCGGCGAAGTTGTATGGAACTTACAGAACGTCAAACTGTAATGAAAAAATGAAATAGAGTAAACTGTTTTTCATATCATTTGCAATGTATTCTACTTATTGGATTTTAATGTGGTCGTTACAACATGACGTAGGCCTATAATCTCGCCAGCCAGCGGTTTTAGCCGAGCTCGTTTTTAATCCGGTTTCCACTCGAACACCGAAGTTAAGCAGAATCGGGGGGTCATGGGTAGAGTGGGTTACCGCCTACCCTGAGACTCACGTATGCTGCTGGTTAGAGCAGATGGAGGGTTCGAAAGCAGGTGTAACGGCTTCGTTTCTCCTCGACGTCTGCTCGGCAGTCCGGGTTAGTGGAGGAACCTACATGACTGTCAAAGTTACACCGTCCTTCGGTGGGACGTTAAGCCGTTGGTCCCCTTGGTACTTTTCGAAAGGAGTAGGCTACGTGCCCCGGGACCGGGTTTTCCCCTCCTCCCTTCTGTTCATACTTCATCCTCATCTATCACCACTCATCGTCTCGATTGCCCAAAATGCATAAATATGAGACGTTAAACAATATTCAATCAATACTTATAATCTCGACTTTAAAAAATAAGATATTCATGTTATTTTCAAATTCTTTTAATTGTGTAAGCAAAAGGTAATCAATTGCTTTCGCCGATATTATAGTATCAACTATGTAACATACGGAATTTCTGTCGATATTCAGCTGATATTGCGAAACAGAATCCATTTCGTCGGGCACAACTCATGCAGAATGCAAATCTTTTACCGTCGTTTTTGTTCGGAACTGACAAAGTTTCATAAGTTATCCTAAAAAGTATAAAAAAATAAATAATAAACCTTCCATTCTAAGCAGTCTGATATAGTTGAAATGTTTTAACACTTTTACTACATTTGGTGGAGGTGCCGGGTCTGTTAATATTTTGTGATTATATATTTTCCGCTTTATACTATTATATAATATATTTACACCTGGTGCTGGCACATTAAATATCAACTGCCAACATGCATTTAAGTTCAAAATTACGAAACAGCACGGTTCATCGACTTAGGAGGTTAAAACGTGTGAATTAGCTGTTTGATATTGGCTGGTTGCTAATATGATATATTATTGGCGAGGAATGGTTAGACTAAACTCGAGTAACCAAATATGGATTTATATCGTCCTTATTAACAGTTTGACATAGGCCTACTGTTTTAATCCTTTTACCCTTGTTGGTGGAGGTGCCCGGTTTGATTATATTATTTTTTAAATACATTTTGTTTTAGATTTTAAATTTCTATGAGTGAATCACCCTTGAAAATACTCTTTTCGTCGTCGTCCCACAATCTGTATTCATCATCAGGCCGTTCCAAAGTCAAGTTGTTCTGGTGCTAGCGTCATCGCCGGTGTAGCCAATTAGCGGGCCCCGATTAAAAGTGTTGTTTGGCCAAGAATAACCTCTCGTAGAAGGCAAATTTATGTCAAAACAAAACTTTATCATACAAATTCGGTTAATATTTTTCGTTCATTGACTGAGGCTAAATACATAAGAAACAAAAAATTAGGAAGAGTGCGAACTATGTTGTGCCCCCTAATAGCTTGCCTCCTAGGAATAGGATGCCTGATGGTCAATACAGTCATGAGAAGTGATTAATTAACCGATAACTATACATGACACAATCCATAATATTGTGTTAATAAATCAATTATTATTTTGTGTTTCATTTGTTAAATTGTTTTATCTACTTCATAGACTTCTCACAACATAAAATGCGAACACTGTTGAGTCTACCCCCGGACGTGCATGTCAAACAAACTAAACCCAACCAGAGAAATCCTGGCCTGTGCACGCTCAGATGAGAAAGTTTCCCCTTACCATGAACTTCTCCTCTGATCCCGTGCATTCCATTCACTTTAAGTAGTTTTCATTCTGAACATTTTAATTGCTATTTAATCTTACGATTTGCTTTGAGCACGCAGCATTAACTTCGCACGAAACACTAACGACAAGGTTGTTGATTGCTTTGATGTTGGAACTGTTTTTGAACGTTATTTTCTCGATTCTACAAAGTTAAGCTAATTATCAAAAGCACTTACTTTACTAAACCAAGTTCTACGTGTAAAATTTCCAGGGTGATAGGAAACTGTTGAAAATTTTAAATGGATTAATAAGACCTTATTTCTATCAAATCGATTTATTGCAGTTTCTCACTAAGAAATAAAAAGAAATTACTCAAAACATAAACGAAGTTTATTGTCACCACTAATGTAAAGAACATGATTGTAATCTTATGCAACATTTTTTGCGTTTAAAATGATTATTATGGTACTTATGATTTGTTTATACAAGGAAGCTTCGCAAACGCTTTTTCAGGCGCGTTGTTGGATGAGCGTAATTTTTTCAAAACAAAAAGACTTAAAATTGTAATTTTCATGAGAAATAATTTTTCGATTACGCTCAAATTTTACACGAATATATAAATTCATAAACTTAACGTTCTGTGAAAAAATCATTATAATCGAATAAAGCATGTAGGTGTTATAAGTCGAAGAAATGTTAAAAATCGAAAAAAAATCGTAAAATTGTGATTATTATGAGAAATAATTTTTCGATTACGCTCAAATTTCACACGAATATATAAATTCATAAAGTAAAGGTTCTGTGAAAAAATCATTACAATGGAATAAAGCATCTAGGTGTTATAAGCCGAAGAAATACTTTAAAAATCGAAAAAAAGTCGTAAAATTGCGATTTTCATAAGAGCATTTTTTGATTGCGCTCAAAAACGTGGCAGTTCTAAGTTCAGAGATTTCAAAGGCCTCCACAAAATTTCATCGCAATTGGAGTATTGGTTTAGCCGGAATCGTGTGGAAAAAACACAAAAATACAGAAAAAAAGAAAAAAAAAACATTCCGGATTTTTTTTCTCCAGTGTAGTGAAATGGAATCTTCGCTTCGCTCGCTACGCTCATCCAATAAATGTTATTGTATTAATTTTATAATGATGATCTCTTGTGTAGAGTACGCACTTTGTTTTAAAAATAATATTATGAAAACTTCAATTAATCCACTTTACATTTGACTTCAGGAAAAAACTATTTTCACATGAAAATGGTTATTTCTACATTATATCGCTAGATGATTTCCCATCTTTTATCAAAACTTGCAATCACATCTATAGTATGCTCGCACACAGATGAAATGGCTACTCACAAGTTTTGTTTCCGGTTATGTCTTGTACGGCCGGAGCCCCGACTTCCGGCTAACCACGTGTCTCAATGGACTCTGCGATGCCTGTGACCCCGTCAACATCAAACACAACTCTTTTGTCATCCGTCCCCCACCCCTCCCCCTCCCTTCGTCTTCCAATCGATGCGCGTAGTAGTACGACTTTCCTGATTCGTGCACACATTCATAAGTTACCTCTAATCTTTCAACCCCCATACGATAAAAGTTGGCATATTATTAAATGTAGGCCTAAATTCATAAAATGTATTCACATCAATAAAATTATATTAATGTAAATCAATGAAATAAATGTATATTTATTTAAAAACTTGGGGTATACTCGTGGACATACATAAGTTAATTTATTGGAAAAATTAAATATTCTTTACTTCGGCATTCATCTGTAGTCCGAAATGGTTGCTGATTGTTGTCAGTTGTCACTCATTTGCGTAATAATACTTCTTAAACTAGTTCCCAAATTTATAGTTATTTTATTTTCATGTACTTTTTCCTGTCCCATGATGGATAAACTATTGGTAGACTCGACTTAATAACGTAAAAATAATCGCTCAGATTGAGAACAGAAGTGACACGAAAAGTGCAAACTTGTTGGTTTTGACTAAAAACGTTTTATGATTGATTTGATATTTCTTAACGTCTCATATTAATGCAAAGGCTATTCGAGACGATGAGTGGTGACAGATGAGGATGAAGTGTGAATAAAAGGGAGGAGGGGAAACCCGCGGTATCGGCACGTAGCCTACTCCATTCTCTAACTACCAAGGGGACCAACGTCTTAACGTCCCATGCGAAAGGACTGTGTAACCTTGACACTCATAAAGGTTCCTCCACTAACCCGGACTGCCGAGCAGACTTCGAGGAGAACGAAGCCGTTACACTAGCTCTCGAACCCTCCATCTGTTCTAACGAGAGGAAATACTTTTATGTCCGTCCCTTGATACACTTATTGTAGTGGATATATATACCAGTATTTATTTTTATATACAAAAGATACAAAGATCTGTGTGAAGGGACCAGGGTCCGGGATACGAGTTCATTGAATTTCTTACTGAAATTTAGTCTGTTGGATGACCTCGGATGGTTAAAGCTCCGGCTTAATGGTAACGCAATGATCTAGCCTGGATCACTTTGTCCTATGGGGATGTGGATTGCACCAGTATGTTAAGCGATCATAGTACATTTTCAAAATATTGCCAAGTGTTTTTAGTAACTGACCGTAAATAAACCACCAAAGTGACTTTTTTGTAGACAATTATTTGAAATGTTTCTCTAATCGCTCCATGCATAGGTCTATATCCAAAATATGACTTACCAAAGTTTTAATACTTTTGGATGAAATTTTAAGTTCATAAGTAGTCCAGAATGTATGGGAAATTTGCTAGAATGTGGAGATCAAGCTTTTTTTAAATGGACGTAAACAAAGTTCGTTTGAGCTCGTCCAACCGTAAAGAATCGTAAAAGAGAGGATTTGATGTGTAACTTATCATAAAGTCTCTAGACTGCCGTGCTGGCCCGTGCGGCTATAGTCACCACCCGTCTATTACTGTCAAGATGCGTCTTTTGTGATCTATCATTCAAACTCTCATACTTCCGGAAAGCAAAGCCTACACAACATTCTAACAATGGTTTGTTATATCGATAATGTAATATTGACGATGCGCCCGGGAGCTGTTTCATAGTAATCCTACATGTTTCCCATTTCCGGATAGAACTTGTATAATCATTATCGTTCTGTAAAACACTTTTGGAAATAAATACAGTTACTCCACGCTATGACGTTAGTTTTAAACTATGCGTCATTAATAACTTTGTCAATAAAAAACTAATGTAATTCCACAAAATTAGGAACTTCTTCGGTTGGTGGTAGTGGTGGTGGTGGTGGTGGTGGTGGTGGTGGTGGTGGTGGTGGTGGTGGTGGTGGGGTCCAAAATAAAATCATGTTTTTTTTTGCTGTTTTAGTAACAAAATAAACATTCAAAACCTATAACGTTGCTATTTTAAACGAAAGTCCTTTTTGGTTGAAAGTCCTTTATACCTAAAATAGCAACGTTAAAGGTTTTGAAGTTTTTTTTTGTGATTAAAACAGCAAAAACATCATGATTTTATTTTGGACCCCCCCCCCCCCCCCCCAACCGAAGAAGTTGATTCATGATGTATGAGATGTATGACGCACATAAGCGATCGAGAGTTTGAGCAAGTAAGAATAAAGAAACTAGGTTGGAAAGTGAAAGAGAAGAATATAGAAAAGAGAATTGCGTCTTTCGACGGTCGAACCCCAAGATGTTCAGAATACGACTGGGGCGAGTAGTGACTTGACTGAGAAACATTGTTCACTGACGGAGGTTTTGACTGAGAGTCAAACTGAACGACCGACTGACAGCGTGCTCTTGACAGAGCAAGCGATGAGATAACATTGATGACACGGAGCAAGTCATATGTAGACTAGGGGAAGAGAGGGTGAATCAGGTACACATACGAGAAGAAAACAAGACAGGACGCGAAATATAAACAACTCTAAACTTTAGCACGAAACACGAACATTGACGCGAACAGTAGTAGTACAATGTTTCTATTGCAATGTTAAATGCAGAAGCTACTACCAAACTAAAATATCTAAAATCTAAAATTTAAAAAAAAAAATCGACAAAAAAAACTAAAATAGCGTATAAATGATAATTGACATCGTATTATGCAAAGTCAAAGTCAATAGCCTCTTTTTCCTCAATAATAACAAATAACACGTTAGTAACGCAAAAAAGTGACCGGGTTCGTTACAGCAATTCGCATTTTTAAAAAATAATACGGAGTACATATTTGTTAAAATATAGGTACAAGCAGTTAATAAATAGATATAGAAATTCCTGAGTAGTACATTCACATACTCTTAACTTTCAAATAATACAGTAAGGAAAAACAAGTCATGTAGGTTGAGTTGGGCAGTGTGGTACATTGGGAAAAAAATAGAAACAAAAAACCCACTCAGCAATTCGTGTTCTCATGCACATATTAACCAATAATCGTATTATGCATACTCCTGTGTTTTTTTCCCCGTGGGGCTTAAGCGTGTTTTATGGTGCCATGTATGCCCCTCTTCAAGTAAACTAGGTATTTTGTGGATAGGACAATTGTGAAGGGATGCCCGAGGGCTGTTTAAGAGGACCCAATCCCTTGTATTCGCATTAACGACTGAGGAAAACCTCAGAAGAAACCTTCAGTGGGCATTGCCAGTCACGGCGGGATTTGAACCCGGGACCTCCTGAATCAGAGTCAAGCGCTTAGTGCTCGAGCCAACACTAAATAAAATAAATTCGTATTTTTAGGCAAATTGCTGTTCGCTCGGACAACTGACACCACAGGTGTCTGAAATTTTGAACATATGTCACAAATGTGACAAATGTCACACATTTTTAAATATTGTTTTAAAATAATTTTTAAAATTAAATTAGCTTTCACGAATTTTGATTTTGTTAAAAACTCCAAAATTGACTATATTCGTGATATTTTTCTGGCTGATTAAGTCAAAATTTTGAAAAGCCATGACCACAGGGTTATCTATGTATGCTTCATTGACACCTTTGCAAAGTTTCATATACGTCGGATGCGTCTTGGCCGAGCGAACAGCTATTTGCTAACAGCCAAATGTGACCTATTCCCTCTTAACTCACTACACGGAATTCTCATGTGTGCAGGCCACCATTGCCATTTACCGAATTCAGACAATCCATTGCTTGTCCAACTCGGTCTACGATTTATTAAACTAGGAAAACGCTTAAGTCCCGCCGCGTTGTTGGATGAGCGTAATTGGTGCATTGAGCTGCCATGTGTTATGCGAAATTTCTGTTGTTCTGTGGCAAAATCATTACTAAGTTGAAATTTTTTTAAATTAAAATAAAAATTAAATTAAAAATTAACCAAATTTTTATAATTTTTTTTTAATTAATCGTAATTGTTAAAAAAATCGTAAAATTGCGATTTTTATAAGAATTAATTTCTCGATTGCGCTCAAATTTTACACTAATATATGCATTCATAAAATAAAGGTTCTGCCAAAAAATCATTACAATCGGATAAAGCATGTAGGTGTTATAAGTCAAAGAATTGTTTAAAAAAAGAAAAAACCTGTAAAATTTCGTTTTTTATGATAAATATTTTTTCAATTGCGCTCAAATTTCACAAAAATATCTTAGTTCATAAAATAAAGGTTCTGTGCAAAAATCATTAAAATCGGATAAAGCATGTAGGTGATATAAGTCGAAGAATTTTTTTAAAAATCGAAAAAAATCGTAAAATTGCGATTTTCATGAGAAAAAATTTTCGATTGCGCTCAAAAACGTGGCAGTTCTAAGTTCAGAGATTTCGAAGGCCTCCATAAAATTTCATCGCAATCGGAGTATCGGTTTAGCCGGAATCGTGTGGACAAACAGACAAAAATACAAAAAAAAAAAAAAAAAAAAAAAAAACATTCCGGATTTTTTTCTCCAGTGTAGTGAAATGGAATCTTCGCTTCGCTCGCTACGCTCGCTACGCTCATCCAATTAAGTTTAAGATTGTCTTAACGAAAGTACGAAAATATGGTGTTAAAAAATCTAGCCACTTAAAATAAATTCCTGAAGTTTACAAAAATTTAATAAATTAATTGGATTTTGTGAAGTTTTTACTCGAAATCGTTGCATTAAACTAAGAAATGTTAGTACTGAACTCCAGAGATTGTTTCTCTTTCATTATCATGACATAAACGTGTTATAACCATGACACAGTTAAAGTCCGCGCTACAGCCTCAGTCGAACCCTGGCACAGGCAGAGCGAAATAGCTGCCGACACTCGAACAATAGACCTAAACGCCCCATGTTACACATCCGAAGAAAGTAATCGATTCCAGAACATTTTCAATTAACGCAATGGAGTTTCCTTCTGTCCTGAAACGATTGATTTTGTTCAGGCGAGGCCCTTCTTACTTTGACTCGGAATCGTACAAACTTTTGGCTTTATTTTCAGTTTGGGCTTTGGCTTGTGACTTTGGTTCACTTTGGTTTCTATAAAATACTGCAGTGTATATACAACATACAATATACAATTGCTAGATATAAATTAATGTTTGGGTTTATTGTATTCCATCCATTCAACATGGAACATGAATATGGATACACATAATTAATATTGTGTAAAGTTCCTTCCTTCTTTTATCATGAATTGATCTAATATCATTCGTGGTTTATTATATTTCATGTATTATGTTTTTCTTGAAAGTGTTTTTTGTCTATCTCGACTATGCCGGTTATATTTCTGCGTATCGAGGATGTCTAGTCCTGGATTATCTTTTCTTTTCTTCGCAAGCCTGTCTCCATATTATTTCATGCTGTCCTCATACATTTTGTCTTTTCACTTCACACAATAACGATCACATAAAATAAACACAATTGCCGAATTAATACTTTGTTGTAGCACCATGGCACTTAATTATAATATTGCAACGTATTTCCTAACAGTAAATGTATACCCGTTTCAAACTTTATGTATACCCATTTAGAGCACAAGACTTGAAACGACTACTTTTCTTCATGAAACACTATACCGCAGATTTCCCTGAATTGTTAAAAAAAAAAAAAATTAGTGTTTTTATGTTTTCAATGTACAAAAAGAACATTCTTAATCTATATCGAGTAGAAATAGGTCACGTCCACGAATTATTTGTTATCATTTTAATGAAACAGTCATAATACTATGTTGACTTACGATCTTTAAAATCACCCTCCTATCCGTACCCATTTGTAACTTTCTATAATGGATATTTGAGGAAACAAAATTGTCTTAAAAGTAACCGTAATAGTTCTTGTTTACATAATATTATGTCGTTGACATTGCGCCGTGGCACGAAAGTATTCCGCGGCTAGTAAAAATGATCGCGTGCATCAAGATGGCGCCGGTTGCACGCTCTGTACTCACGTAATGGCGTCGCCGTGAGAGATGCAAGCGACTCATGACTCATAAGACAGGTGTTTCATGACTCACGAGTCACCTGCCAGAAGTAATAGATTTTCTCAAAAGTATGTACTATCAAACTCTTATTGTTCCTGAGTACAGGTTCCTGAGTACAGGTGTATTGATGGGTGTTATTTCTCACAGAACGTTACCATTTTTCATGGAGTGACAAAGTTTTATTGGGAAAGTTAAACTTTGAGATACAATCATCTGAAACTTGAGCACAGTGTTGGCTCGAACGCTAAGCGTTTGACTCTGATTCGTGAGGTCCCGGTTTCAAATCCCGTCGTGACCAGCAATCCTATATCGGAAGGTTTTTAACGAGGTTTTCCACAGTCGTTAATGTGAATCATAAAACACCGTAACATATAAATATATTTCACCTGAAGAGGGACAAAGATTGCACGCTATAACAGGTTTCCCTCGTTTCTGAGTCTGGGTTAGATCCCCAAAATGAAAAATGTTACATTTTACATCATGCTAAACTACCACTTTAAAAATATTAACAAACCACAAAAATATTTACCATGGAAATCTAAAATAAATTACAAACAATAGACAAGACGCATAGCCGTTGAATATACATCAATCACCTAGATAAAGTCAAGAGTGATGGTTGTCGCTGGTGGCTGGCTGAAGATTGGGACATCACGGCGGTGGATGGAGACTGATATCTAGGCCTACCCGGACACGCATGTCCTAGATTCAGAAGTCGGATTCACTTTATGTCGACAGTTTATGAGATTGAGGAACTATAGAACCTTGTGCTTGGAACGTATTTACAGGGTGTCTTGTTTATGAGTCTATTAAGCCTACCTCTGAGGGATTGGGTTATGTTTGCTTGGATTAATAATGTTGAATAAAGGTTCGAAAGGCAAAATGAAAGGGTTAGAATGGTTTATCGAAAAAAAAAATACAATTCGTATTTAGAGTCCGCACGCATTCACAATAATTAAGCTATTCGACCGCGTTTTTCTATTTTCCGAAATATGAAACTTGAAACTTGAAACTTGTCTCTTTTAAAAAATCAAAACTTTTTTTTTTAATATTCTGATCCGGTACATGGCCAATATCGCCACCTCAAAATAATTTCGAACTTCAATTCGCCAATGCACACCATTCAACGTAGGGTGTTGTGTTTTTGTGACATTAATTTTCAGCTGGTTTTCTTGAGGCTGACTGAGAAACTTTTTTTCTACAGTTGTCTTTCCTGCGAATTTTTTCGTTTGACGGTATTTGTACCGCCAAACGAAAAAAGTCGCACGAAAGACAATTGTTAAAAAAAATATCTCAGCCTCTAGAAAACCAGTTGAAAATTAATGTTACAAAAACACAACACCTTATGTTGAATGGTGTGCCTTGCCGAATTGAAGTTTGAAATTATTTTGAGGTGGCAATATTGGCCGTGTACCGGATCAGAACAAAATTTGATTTTCTATAAGAGCCAGGTTTCAAAGCCACTCGATTATATTTTGACTTGGTAGCATATTTTGGAAAATAGAAAAACGCGGTCAAATAGCCTTAGTTGAAAAAACCCACTGCATTGTGTTCAAACAAAACCCGAGTCATTAATGGTTACTTTCGGTGCTTTCGGTGCCGAGTTTATTAGCGATGCAAATGGGACTAAGAGTCATTTCACAACTTGAATTATTACTATAATTAAATAATATCTAATCGGGTTAAAACCTTTATAAGGGGGGGGGGGGGGGGGGGGGGCATAAATGCTAACAATATTCACGTTCTCACACTCGCTGTGACCCGGCACCTCCACCAAAATTTGAAGAAACATATTTATTTTTTCAATATTTGCGGTATAAAGGGGTAAAGCATTTCATAATCAAAAATTCATATCCATAATAATTATAATTATTATCTGTAACTTTAACTGTAGTTGTATGTTCGAAATAAAAATTTTATATGTTTGTTACTTATAGATACACTGAAAGCAATTGTTTGATAATTACAATACTGACATAGTCTTGTATATAGGTACAGGTTGATTTGATTTGGCAAAGAGATTGATCCTTCTTACCTTTAGTTAAAAAAATATACCTCTACGTTACAATTTCTAAACGAAAGTGAAGTCCCTACAAGCACGTGAAAGGTGGCTCAATACGACAACGATCAAACATGAACGCGACTGTAAATAACGTTTGCGAAGCCTTGGAATCTGATTGCATAATAAATAAAGATTGATAAATATAATATATTTGTTTATTTTTTCTATTTATGTATTTTATCTTTTACTCCCTAAAACCGTCGGGTGAGTTGCGGTAAGTTTATACGGCATACTAAATGTGTATCGGGTGACGAATCAAGAGTATACATAATACATATTTGATGATCGGAGCGAAGCAAAGATTCCATTCCACTACACCGGAGAAAAAAATCCGGAATGTTTTTCTTTTTTCTTTTTTCTTTTTTTTCTGTTTGTAGGCTAAACCGATACTCCAATTGCGATGAAATTTTCTGGAGGCCTTCGAAATCTCTGAACTTAGAACTGCCACGTTTTTGAGCGCATCGCAATCGAAAAATTATTTCTCATGAAAATCGCAATTTTACGATTTTTTTTGTTTAAAAAAAAATTTAACACCTACATGCTTTATCCGATTGCAATGATTTTTTCACAGAACGACAGAAAATCTGCATAACTCATGGCAGCTCAATGCACCAATCACCAAAAAGCGTTTGCGAAGCTTCCTAGTATATTAACTTGCAAGTAGTTTTGCAACGTCTAGGCACGTGTTCAGCCTGTATTGTGAATCACGGCCTCCTGTTTCCCGACCACCTTCAGTGATCACCGCCGCCTGGAGTCCTCTGCGTGACAACACGAAGGCTACACCTGATAGGCTGGCTTTGATTGTTTGACTTGCGATTGTGACAGGGTCAGTCACCGCTTCGCATCCCCACGTGTCTCATCTAGGCCTGACGCGCAGACCTGACTCACAATTTTCACAGAAAATGTTTATATTATACCTTAGATTGACTAAAAATAATATTTTACAGCACGTATTTATGTTAACTAATGTTTATAAAGTGCAATTGACACAAGAAATAATACTTCCACGTTAAAAATTACGTTTAAAAACAAGGTTATTTCCATCAATTTATATCTTGTTTTTAATCGGTTATTGTATGAATACACTAACAAAAATGTACTTATATAGTCTACCCACTCATTTATAGAACTGGTTTAGATTGATTTGAACAACCATTACTAACCTACTAACTGTTAATGAACCACCATGAATCAAGAATCTTCTCAAAATGTCACATATAGGCCTAGTTAATTTTTTGGCGAACATCAAGAGTATTTTTTCCAAAAGATGTATGCATTTAGTTTCCAAAACATAACAATATTATTTATTTATTCCCTTGTAACGTAAACAAGTATTACTTAGGCCTATTGATATTTAAATGTAATATTTTGTGAGTGCAATAAACAACCATAATATCATCGAGATGGGTGATAAGATGATGTATTCACGTATAATTAAATGGTAACATTAATCTAAATTGTAATTGTTTGCATATTCGCGGTGCGCTATTATTTACTTGTTTGACTCACAATTTTAACAGTTATGTAACAAAGAGTTATGGGCACTGATTACTCAACTGTTGAGTGCCCTAAAACAACACAAACTAAGAAAGAGTTGTACTCACAATGGCGGGCGCCACCTCATCGCACGAGCCGAGGTTACTAACTGAGGGTGCGATTCTCAGACTATCACGCGCGCGCCTCTGTGAGGGGTGGGCCGTGGGCGCACCAGCGGGGGGACGTGGCGTGATAGTAAAATATAATATATATATATATGTTATTTCACAGGTTTTAAGACCCAGTTCCCACAATCGTGTTTTAGTCTTAAGAAATTGTTTCTGATTGGTTAGTAATGTTTCAGTGGCCTGTCTGTCATAATGAAGTAACTCCCCTTCATTGGTCGTCGTAAGGATTATTGACTTCTGATAGTCCGTCGTAAGAATTTTGTTTTTGTTATAACAAATTTCTTAAGAATCAAATGGTCAGGGGTAGAGTGGGTGACGCTCTGCCCTGAAACTCACGTATAAAGCTGGTTAGAGCAGATGGAGGGTTCGAGAGCTAGTGTAACGGCTTCGTTCCCCTCGACGTCTGCTTGACAGTCCGGGTTAGTGGAGGAACCTATATGACTGTCAAGGTTACACCGTCCTTTCGGATGGGACGTTAAGCCGTTGGTCCTCTTGGTACTTTTCGAAAGGAGTAGGCTACGTGCCGGTACCGGGTTTCCCCTCCTCCCTTCTGTTCATACTTCATCCTCATCTATCACCACTCATCGTCTCGATTAGCCAAAGTGCATTAATATGAGACGTTAAGCAATATCCAATCAATCAATTAACAATTTAACACGTATGTCCTGTCCCCTTATAACTAAACCAATAAGTGGGAACATGGGCTTTATACCGGTGACATAATTTTACAGTTGACTTGTTTCTAAATTCTTGTGTTGTCTTTGTTTCTGGTTTTATATTGCGTTTTAAATCTCGAAAAAAGGAAGGAAGGACTGCCCAAACAGTTAATGCTATTATCAAAAGAACGTACAAGGTGGAACCCGAAAAGTAATGGTATAGTCTAAATTTTAACAAGCACGATACGGGAGTTCCCAAAATGGGTTCGAAGCCAACAGATCGTTAATGAAATCAAAAATGTTATAATTAACCGTCCGTTGATCTTTTTGGTGGTTGTGCCGGATTTGTTTACTATTTAAAACTTTGTTAGCTTGTTCTTGCATTCAATAATGGTGGCGGTGCCGGGTTATGACTCTTGAAACTTTTTTTTTTTTGGGGGGGGGGTAGGGGGTTAGCTACCTTTCCTTACCCACAAGATAACCCAAATCTTGCTGTGTCATCCTTGTTGAAAGATAAGGCCATAAAAAACGCATGCTAATTAGATGTCGTGTTCGGTTTTAGACGTGACTCACAACCGGACGGACGGACGGACGGGCGGACGGACAGAAAAGTAATGCTTATATAGGTGCTTTGCTTTCTAAGGTTACACACATAGGGTGGGTTTTTTTCTTTTTAGACAATAAAGAAAGAGGATATTGACTATTTTCAAGAATAATTCTACCAGGACTAACCAACAGTTAATGACTGATTAAATGTACTTCTAGGTCCCTTCGCGAGCGCGTTTTACACTCGCGTTGGCGGAAGAGCGGATTTGATCTATTGAGCCATCCTCTCAATGTGCTTTTAAACTTCAGTTTAGTTAAACGATCGTTGTTTTGAATGTAGTACCAATTGGTGTCAGTCTCAAGCTGAATTGTTCATACATCACACAATCACACAATCGGTATGTTTAAGGGCAAGGATCACCATCAATATTAAAACCGCGCAAAATAACTTTATTTTAGTAATATCTCTCAAACCGTACGTAAAATCTAAAAAAGGGCTAATAAATCTCACGTTGTTTTGTTAGAACTACACCCTGCATGAAAAATGTATTCAAATATTGTAATCAGTAGCGTTTTTAATTACGGTATACATTAATTTAATTTAAACCTTGATTAAAATCATTACTGGTTAGTGGTTACAATATTTGTAAAAGGTTTTATGCCAGATATGGGACTTATTATCCACTTTTTCGTTTTTGTGTAGCGTTTTGTGAGATTACTAAAATAAGGTTATTTCGCGTGGTTTTTATATTGGCGGTAAACCTTCCCCTTAAGATTCTAAAGTCTAAACAAGTGTATTCGAAAAAAATATGTAAAATCTCCCTGAAAGTGAAATTTTTATAAGAAACGCATATTATACCGTTGTATATTACATATAATATAATTATTATAAGGTTCCATACTCAAAGATTATACTGCTTTTACAGAGCAATAAAATAAAAAGTTGTGTAATTTGTGACTCGAACCCTCATCTATAGAACTTGCACATTACTATACGCTTTGAATGTGTACATTATTTACCCAGGGTACATACGGCTGTTACGTATTAGTCCACGGGAACTGTGGGGGTGAGAATGATCAATGAACCACCGCGCTTTCTAGCGAGTGTTCGTCGAACTTGAAGCTCTTGCGACTACCACGGCTCCGCTGGTATAGCGGTTTATTCGAACACCTGGGTGTACTGGATTTTTTAAAAAACTTTATAACACAATTTCAATTCTTAGATAATATTTTTCGTCGTGTCGTGTTTTTGTATTTTTATGAACACTCTAGGTAACTCATGCCGGTAATAGACGCAAGTGTGTACCTTGTAGGATAAACAATTAGCAGGCCAGTGCCAGGTCAAAACAAAATAAAAAAACCGTCACACGCTCTCGATGAAGAGGTTGGTATGGTTGGTTAAAATGGTCACTGATAACTCTACTGTTGTGTGTCCTAAAACCCCACTAACAAACTAACTTGAGAAGATGAAACTTGCACAAAGGGGAAAATGCCTGAAAAATAATCTCATTAGTCTCAAATGGGACGATTCAACACTCAATTCCTAAATCACAAGCTTTAAAACGATGCGATTTGTGATTAGGTACCAGTTAAGAGTAGAAGACAAATTCAGTTAATTTACATTTAAAACAGTCTGGAATAATTTAATCATTTACGGTAATATATACTTAATTTTTAACCTTCTAATTTTGTAAATTAATTGTTTTAAAATGTAAACGCATTAGTAATTGAATAAAAAATAATTTTGAAAATACAATAATTTAACTTATTTTCTAGTATACGGTTATTTCATGTAAAATCATTATTACTTCTATTGTTTAAGTACGGTACCCTACTATTATTGTGGTTAATTTTCTTCTTTCCCAGATTACTTATAATTTATATCTTTCTCGCAAGAACAAAGGAAATGGAACAAAGAACCACCAACATTTCTAGAATTAAGAGTTTTTCCGTCAATAAGCGCCCCCCCCCCCCCCGTACTACTGGCACTTAGCATGTCGACACGCAAAGAGATGCTCCCACAATATGTCTGTCAATCATACCAGAACCATTCACCCCCCCCCCGACATGTCAAATACTTCTCGTTTCCTGTTACTTCCTTAGATTGCATACGGTCACATTCTGATGCAGTGTAACGTTCACATGTTTATTGGGTGAAGTGATTCGAACACAACATATCCTCAATTGACACCGATGTGCTATATTTATAAGGCATGAACTAGCATGCGATAATCTCATTCTGGAAGTCATGTGTATACTCGTCTCAATCCTTTAAAGAGGTGTACTGTCATTGGGCGAATTTTGACATTTAATACCTAATACAAAATATAAGCTTGAGATCCATCTATCGGTTATATGACCTCCAATCCAACAATACTTCAGAACATCCCCAAAGTAAATCAATAATTGTTACAAGTAAGTGGGATGACGAACCGATAAACTAAAAACTTTAATTATTCCAGTAATATTCCTCTCTATCAGTCAATGACGGTTACCTCTTGAATAGTTTCTACCACCTGACGTACTTAACTATTAAGAGATTATTACAAAATGTACTGGTGTTCTCGCATGCTATCTCTCAGCTATGATAGTAGCTAATTATTATATAGAAGTGTAACTTTATGTGTAGTCACCTGTAAGCTCGCGAACTAAAACCATTGCCGCGGTAATTTGATGTCTCTTTGTCACGAAGACCGTATTAGAAGATAAGGGTCACTTGAAACTAACTACGAGCAGATAGTTCCGTGTATAAATCCTTCCTTGTACTACATTTCTGTTTAGAAGTGAATTCTGAACTACCGGTAACTCAAATAAATAAAATACCCGATTAGGGAACTTTGTTATACTAATTATGATGTGATTCGTTGCTAGGACGATCTATAATATACCTGATTAAAACATTGTTTTTAAAAGTTAATTTGGATTAAGGGCGCGCCAACCGTTAGGTAATTATGCACCACTTTAGCCTAGGAGATGTGGGGAGGACAAATCCGCGCGTGCTGGACAGATCGAGCCACATACAAGGGGAGGTCGTCGTTGTCGTCGTCGTCGGGGATGTCATCGAAGAGAGGGGGGGATCCCCGACAACGAGTGCCAGAGCTCGCCTCTAATTACGGCGAGTAATATACTCCCATATTTATACTAGCTGATGTTTGCAAGATGGACTTTGCCTCTTTTCTCCCCTCTTACGATCGGCAGAGGAATGCCCTGGACCAAACTCTACCCAGGGCACAGACGGAGTGTATTCAAGTACATTACATAATTAAAAAACTTTGCCTTGCCTTAATTTAAAAACCTTGCTCGCACCGAGGTTTTAATTGAATAGGGATGTACCCAAAGCATCAGCAAGACAACATTTTCATAATTTATAAGTGTTTTGTGTGTTTAAGTAGCCAGTCCTATGTTAATTTTGCAATGTTTTTTCCTTTCTTTCTTTCTTTCTTTCTTTCTTTCTTTCTTTCTTTCTTTCTTTCTTTCTTTCTTTCTTTCTTTCTGTTTTTGCTATTACGTATCATTCATTATTCATGTATTTCTATTCGTATTTCCTCTGTTATCATGTTTAGTTTAAGTTAGTATAAGTTAGTGGCCTATGGCTGTATTTGTGTCAAGTTGAATAAAAAATAAACAAATAAACAAAACGTATACAATACATGGTGGTAGTTATAATGTACAGCGTAGGCTTATTAAATCTACATTCAAAGTTAAGGGGTTTTCAACTGTAATCATTGAATGTGTTTCTGTCGAGTAGTCTAACTCACACTACACCCTCGTAACCACTACGTACCTGGTACGAGCACGTGGACCCACGTGCCGTCAGTGCCTGACACGTGGTAATGAACAAGGGGTGCCGAACTAGCGTTCAGAGCATCATCCCCTTGTGGCGCACAAAAAAAGGG